>JASDQU010438040.1:62458-77819 GCA_032191745.1 Picea mariana | reverse complement strand
GCCAAAATCCATTATTTAAAGTTTATGGCCGCGAGATTCTACTTTTACATAATTTCTTAACACTATTTCATCACAATCGCATATATTTTAGGGCGTTTTCTAACTGTTACATGTTTTTGTTTCTTCGCTAAATCAAACTTCGAACCTTGTGACTGACAAAAGCCTTCCAAAAAAAAAGGAGTAAGCTAACTTGAAGCAAACAGACTTGTTTTTAAGGTAAATTTTCAGACCTGAATTCGGTCAGATTTTTATAGGTAGTCTAAATTTAGTATGAATTAAAGTTCCATGCATTTTAAAGTCTTGTTCCAAGGTTTTGCTCCATTTTAAACCAACTTAAATATTCAAAAAATCAATCAAAATTTTGAATTAACCAAAAATTTAAAAACAAACGGTAAAAAAACTACAAGAATTATAACTCTGGAGAGAAGATCAAAAAATTGCTCCAGAGTTAACCAACTCCGAAAAAAAAAAAAAAAAAAAAAATCCACTGTCCCATATTTAGCGCCTTGGAAGGAATCTTTGATATTGTCAAATGCAAAATGGAACTATGTCAGAATCCACTTAATTTTAATTGCAACGCACCGGAGCATCTTTCTACGTAAAATTTGCGTGGCTGAAGACCTTTAGGTAAGCTTTATATATATCTATCTATCTATCTCTCTTTATATATATTTATATAACATGAAGACGACGAAGACGTGGTTGATAAAATAATGGTAATATTCTTGACAAGGCGGTGCAAAACTGCTGGAGTTTGTTTTTGTGTTCATACCCACCAGCAGATGATCAGTGAGCAACATGTCAACGCATCCAATCCCATGAAGTCGGCAGCTCCGACTCCACGACCGCTGCGAAAAACTCAACAGTTGAAGCCAATATACAATGCAATCGTATAAGCCAAGGACCGTAACAGATGCATACCTAATTCCGAGGCTGAACGGCGGCTTTCTCTGTACAGTAACCTACGCTCATGTGTGAGTATCTTCGAACGCTCCAATGGATACCTACATAGGTGTATGTAAAAGCGATTTAGGCAGATGGTTCAGGCGATTTGGGTAGAGGGTTTTATTATAGTGGCCAACCGTGAAAACTGAAACGGCTGGCTAGCATGGCACGGTAGAAATGAATGGTTTCTATTATTAGCAAAACGTGGCTAAATGAAGCACGGTCGCAGGTAAATTTGATAATCCTAAACAGCTGTAATGTGAAACTGCTAAACAGCTGTAATCTCGTCCAATAATGATAAACTTATGGAACCATAAATGTAGGCCAGTTAATATAGAAAATCCCATCCATTGATACAGAGGAGAAGACAAGAATATACCAACATCTATAATTCATGTCCACAAGATCGGTATCTGTGATTCAGCGACAGGAGGTTATTGTCCAAAAGATCTGTATCTTTGATTAAAAGACAGGTTATCCTTTGAGATCAGTATCTCTGATTAAATTACAGGTTTTTCTTTTGAATAGGGAGACGCCTATCGGCGTAATAATAAAATACAGCTTATTCTGCCAATTTTCAATAAGATACGCCTGTCAGCGTAAATATCATTGATGAAGTTTCTAGGGTTCGAAACTGTAACTTAACGCAAATGGCCGAGCACTTGAATAAGGATTGCATCCCGAATCTGCGTAATAATAAAATACAGCTTATTCTGCTAATTTTCAATAAGATACGCATGTCCGCGTAAATATTATTGATGAAGTGTCTAGGGTTCGAAGCTGTGACTTAACGCAAATGGCCAAGCACTTGAATAAGGATTGCATCCCGAATTGCAACGAGTCTTTTCAGTCTGGTGGACGAAATTACAAATACAGCGATGGTATGCGAGCATGCTCAATTTTCATACTCGAACCTCAATTTACCATAGTGTAAATTTCAATTTTACTTCTTTAAATTGGAAATGAGAAATAATTTGCACATTCTATGGGATTCTAGGGTATCTAGTTATAGTGTAAATTTCAATTTTACTTGTTTAAATTGGAAACGAGAAATAATTTGCACATTCTATGGGATTCTAGGGTATCTAGTTATAGTGGAAATTTCAATTTTACTTGTTTAAATTGGAAACGATAAATAATTTGCACATTCTATGCGATTCTAGGGTATTTAGTTAGAGTGTAAATTTCAATTTTAATTGTTTAAATTGGAAATGAGAAATAATTTGCATATTTTATGGGATTCTAGGGTATCTAATACTCTAGTTAGTTAAGAACATTTGTTTTCTCTTAAATAAGATTAGTTTTTGGCTAGAAAGTCACACTAAGAGAGCTAATAACCAACACACATTCAGGAGATATGTGGACCATCTTGCTACCTTTAGGATCATTGCAGAGGACTTGTGCAATACTAAAACTAATCTTTTTTTTTGTTTTGTTGATTTTAGAAAAGCTTTTGACATGGTTCCAGGAAAAACCTTTGGAATAGGTTTGAAGAGATAAAAGTGCATATCGAGTTGAGGGTTGTTGCAATAAGGCTATATGAGAATGTTATTGCCATGTTTAAGAACACCGAAGGTTGGTCGAAATAGATTAACTGCAGTATGAGAATGTTATTGCCATGTTTAAGAACACCGAAAGCTGGTTGAAAGAGATTAACTGCAATATTGGAGTAAGCAAGGTTGTCCCTTGTCCCCTACCCTTTTTGGAATATACTTTGACAGGTTAAAAGATTGCTTGGAATAAGCAGGTAATGCCGGCCCTACTCACATTGGTATAATCATCAATATTCTTCTTTATGCCGATGATATCATTCTTATGGCGAGGAGTCCCTGTGATCTTGAAAACCAACTAAGAATTCTCAAGTATTTTTGCTCCAATATGGGTAATGACTATTAATACTGAGAAGACTAAGGTCATGATCATTAAATCCAATAAGATCACTTATGATACCTTTGTATATGAAAACAACAACTTGGAGGAAGCGAATTCATACAAAAATCTTGGAATTGATATTCACCACAAGCTCAATTGGAATTATAACATTGAGAAAAGGATTATTGGGGGATGGTAAGCTTATTACGTGTTTGAAAACAATTGTAAATCAGTCGATATTTGGATATGGAATAAGAAGAAAATATTGATCCAAGAGGATCTCAGTGGCCACCCATCTATTCCAATTAGCTGAAAACAGTTTTTTGACAACTTACTATTTTTAGCAGTTTTTCAAGTCTCAAACATTCGGGGCCATTTTGAGGGCCTAAAAGGCGTTTTTTCACAATCAAGCACATCGTTAATAACCAAAGGCTCTAATTGAGCCCCCTAACTGAATCTCCTCATCAATACCTTTCCAACGAGCTATTGTGCACCCTAAACTGAGATCCTATGCAAAATTTATGACCTCGGGAAATTGATGTACTAACTTACCCCATCGGGGCCCACATGACTTTAGGTGCTTCATCTCCTAGGGTTAAGTTTTTGGATGTCTAGGGTTTTGGTATTCATGCTTATTGTAGAAAGGCCTCTAGAGCATAATTGTACTCATCTTCTTGCGAATGAGCATAGCCGACACAACTCTTCTTAGAGATAAGTTGACACCATTCTAGAAAGCTTGTTTTCAGTTTGCATTTTACAGTTTTCAGCATATTTATTGTTTAATAGAAGTTATTTTTTATTGTATCTCTGTTATTATTCACTGTGTCTCTGTGTTAATATTATAAATATGTGTTTTCATTTCGTTCCACTCATAAATCTAGATTAGTGGTATCAAAGTGGTCTGCTCCTTGTCGTTTTTTAGTGCATGTCCTTGACGCAGTAAGGGTATAGAGAGTCGAGTCTCGATCTTGTTTCTCTTGAGGAAAACCACTCTCGCACGCCCAAGAAACTGTGCATGGACAGAGAAAAGAAAGATGACATGAAAATAGATCCTTTCAAAATGTCACTAGAGAAAGCCCTTGAGCGACAAAGGTACAAAATGATGGAAAACTTTGCACAAATCCTTCGACGACTTCTAACAAGTGATGCATCCACCTCAAGAGGAGGTGCCACCCCCTTCAAGGTATAGTTCAATTTTTATATTCCTATATTTGAAGGTGAAATAGATGTGGATTCCATAGATAAATGGTTAAACCTTCTAGAAAGGGTAGTTTTATGTCCACAACTTTTTCGATAAAGAAAATATTATGCTTTCACTCCTCAAGGTTGTCCCCCATGTCAAATATTGGCGGGAGACTTTCTGTGAGCAAAAAGAATTAGAGGGATCCACATTATTTGCAGTTTCACCCACTTGGGGTTCCTTCGGGGATAATATTAAGGAAAAATACTACCCTTTTGGAAGTTATGATGACTTGTATACAAGATGGACCACACTGTGGTAGGTAAGAGACCAAACAATGCTAGAGTTCAGCAATGTCTTCCATACCTTATGTACCAAGTCGGGTATCAAATATTATGAGAGACATTGAGTGCTCAAGTACCGCGGTGGTCTACATAGATACATTTAGACATAAATGGAGTTTTTTGACATCTCATCCTTGGGCGGGGCCTGTCGATATGCCGTCAAAATTGAGCAGAATCTTAAATGAAAAACAGGACATTTTGGGTCTGGGAAACCCTCATAGCAGAAGTAGGGAAATGGCATCCCTAACACGCATAACAAATGACAAAGCAAAGATGAGAAACCTAAGGAAAACTAGTCCAAGTTGTAAACAAAGAAGGACAATGGGAAGACAAAGAAATATACTGGGAAGTGGTGCGAATTTCATAATATCCCTGACACAACATTGATTATTGTCATTCAAAGAAGTCATTGGTGGATGGGGTGAAAGCCTTTGAATCAGATGCAGGTTCTGAATTTGAATATGAACCAGAAAAGGGGAGACAGATCATTGACATGGAACCTAGTGCCACTATTGCTACCACCAAAATATAGCCTGGCAAACCTGATGATCTAGAGGAAGGAAAGTGCCTCTTTCATTCACAGATGTGGGTGAAAGGCACTTTGCTGCACTTCATCATTGATAGAGGTAGCCAAAAGAACCACATCTCAGCAGATGTTGTCAAGTGGCTAGCCTTGTCGAAAATGTTGCACTCGCAACCCTACACCATCGGATGAGTCCATCGAGGAAGCGATCATCGCATCAGACAACAGTGTCGCCTGTCGTATGACATCAAGCCATTCAAAGATGAGGTATTGTGTGATGTTTCTCCCCTTGAAGTTTGTGATGTTTTTTTGGGCCAACCTTATGTATGGAAACGTCATGTTGTATATGAGTCTAAGCATCATAGTGTTATTATTACGTTGAACAAGAAATTCTATAGGATACCTGAGGTAGTCCCACCTAGTGTTATTTCCTTGATCTCTTCCAAGCAATGCAGGAAGGTCATTTCTCAAACCAGGAAGTTTATCTTCGTCGTGATTTTCTCTCAGAGTGAGGGAAAGGTTGCAGCCATATCCATGGCCTCCATGGTCGCCCTCTCCATGTAGCAGAAGCAAGTGAATAAGGTCATGGAAGAATACAAAGACAGATTCTCATCACCTATTGGGTTACCTCTACATTGTCAGGTCAAACATACCATCAATATGACTCCCGACACACTGCTACCCAATGGGTCAGTTTATCTTCTCTCTTTGCTAGAAAATGAGGACATTAAGTGTCAGATCCAAGAAATTATCCACAAGGGGCACATATGAATCAAATCATCACCTTGTGGAAGCCCAATCATGTTGGTTCAAAAGAAAGACGAGACCTGACGACTCTGCATTGATTACCGGTACCTAAATAAAATCATAGCCAGGAACCAATACTTGATGCTCTGAATCGACGATCTCTTTGATCAACTCAAGTGGACCAAATAATTCAGTAAGATTGATCTGAAGTATGGCTATAATCAGGTCCCAATAGAGTATACAGATGTATGGAAAACTATCTTCAAGTCAAAAGAAGGTATTTTTGAATGGTTGGTCATGCCCTTTGGTTTGACAAATTCCCCAACAATTTTCACAAGGATGATGGATGGTATCTTTAGGACTTTTAATAATTATTTTTTGGTGGTGTATATGGATGACATCCTCATCCACAACAAGACCAAGTTATATGCAAACTTGGAAAAATTCTCCTTTGGCATGGAAAGGGTGTAGTACCTAGGCTACATTGTTGATGCGCATGGTGTGCATGTTGATCCAGCCAATATCCAATTCATCTGTGACTAGCTAGCCCCAACCATACTCTTTTAGATTTATACATTCTTAGGCCTTGCAAATTTCCATCGCAGGTTCGTGTTGGGATTCTTCCATATTGCATGGGCCCTAGGCCAAATATCCAGGGGTCATGGTAAGGAAAAAATTGTGAGGGGCCTGTTCCAAAAGAAAAAATTCGATGATATGAAGCATCCCTTGTGCTCAACCTAAGTGATTTCATTACCTGACCTGCAACAACCCTTTGAGATCGAGATAGATGCTTCAGACTATGCTGTGGTCATAGTCGTCACTCAACACGACCACCTTGTGGCCTATAATAGTGAGACACTATCATATGTCATCCATAATTACCCTAATTACGACAAAGAAATGTACTCCATTGTGCAAGCCTACCGCCAGTGGAGGCATTACATTCTCGGAAAGGCGACAATCATCCATACTGATCATAAGCCATTGTAATTCATGAAAACACAAGGAAAATTGTAGTATGACCACCATCAAAAGTGGTACACATATCTGTAGGAGTTCCACCTCAACATCAAGTATAAAACATGAAGTACCAACTGATTCGTCGATTTCCTCAGCTGACCTCCAGTCGCGACACTCACTACAGTGCTAGACTCTTCCAGCCACGAGACCTCTAGATGGCCCCACCTCTAAGAGACAAATCTTGACATCGCCAACACTTACCAAATGTTGTGTGAAAACACAATTGTCACTAATTTCCATCTTCAGGATGGGTTGTTGTGTGATCTGGGTCATCTCTGTGTTCCATCAAGTGAGCGAGCGAAGTTGATTTGGGAAGCCCACTACATTCCGGTGGCACGAAAATTCATCGTGGAAAATACAGTGACCATGTTGCAACGACATTTATACTGGACGAAACTTTGATAGGATGTTAGAAAGTATATCTGGTCATGCACTTCCTACGCTATTGCTAAATTGACCACTTAAAAACAAGGCATGTACACTACTCTTTCTACTCCTTCCAGGCCCTGGGAATCCATCTCAATGGACTACATGTCGGTCCTTCCATCCACCAAGAAGGGAAATGTATGTGTTTTTGTGGTTTTTGATCGCTTTTCCAAGATGGCGATTCTAGCCGCTTGTAAGAAGAGCATCATAGTAAAGGCCACTGCCAAGCTCTTCTTTGAACGAGTGTGGGTACACTTTTGGATCCCACAAACAATTATATTAGATCGGTATAGCTATTTCCACAACACGTTTTGGTTGAGCCTCTGGTCACTATTGGAAACTAAGCTCAACAAATCCACTTCCTTCGACCCCCAGACAGATGGCCAAACTGAGTTCATCAACTGGATGATCATGCACATCCTGCACATGTACAATTCCAAGAACCCCCTCATCTGGGATGAGAATCTTCCCTATGTTCAACACAACTACAATAGAGACATACATAGCTCAGCCAACCACAACCCATTTCAGGTGGGGTTGGGATTTCAACCATTAGGTCCTATGGATGTTGCACTACCCCTTGGGGCTACCCAGGCAGACTTGTCACATACTCCAACTGAAGCTGACAAAGCCACCTAGTTCATTGAGTGGATCCAACACATTCACTAACAGGTTCAGGATATTTTACGGAAGTCCAATTCGAGGTACAAGCAACACCATGATCAACATCATATGCCACACTAGCTTGAGGTGGAAGACAAAGTTTGGTTGCACTTGCAGAAATAATTCCTTAAAAGACCTCATCGCAAGCTTTGTCCACTATGTTATGGGCCTTACACCATCACTAAAGTTGTGGGTGACAATTATTTTGAGATCCACCTTCCCCCCTTCCTTGGATTTCACCCAGTGTTCAATGTGGACCTCCTTCGACCTTATTTTCCACCATGATTGGACACATAGGAGATAACAGAACAATTGACACCAACAGAGCTCGACCCTGAATGCATGGAATATAAATCCATTGATTATATCATGGATACACAGGTCAAGGGCACTCACCAGCATAGGATCCAACTTTATCGAGTTGTCAAATCAAGGCAGCCCTACACCAAGACATCTTCTGCACCAAGGCAAGTGGCTCACCCAGGGCCAAATTTAGCAGAAATTTCCTCATCTGATGGGGGAACTCAACGCAATGGAGAACATTGCTTCATAAGGGTGCAGGATTGATCTAGGAGGATTTCGGTGGCAACCCACCTATTCCAGTTGGCTCAAAATATTTTTTTGGCAACTTACTAATTTTAGCAATTTTTCGAGTCCCAAACTTTCGGGGCCATTTTGAGGGGCTAAACAACGTTTTTTCATGATCAAGCACCTTATGGACAATTGAAGGCTGTAGTTGAGCCCCATAAAAGAATCTCCTCATCAATACCTTTCCAATGAGCTATTGTGCACCCTAAACGAAGATCGTATGCAAAAATTATGACCTCGGGAAGTTAATTTACTAACTTACCCCAACGAGGCCCACATGACTTTTGACGCATATTCTCCTAGGGTTAGGTTTTTGGATGTCTCTGGTTTTGGAATTCATGTTTATTGTAAAAATACCTTTAGAGCCTCATTTTACTCATCTTTGAATGTCATATATTTCCATTTTATTTATTTATATTATGTAAACTAATCTATTTTAAATTTTTTTTTAAAGTAATAAAATTATATATATTTTGAAATAGGCACATTTAATGATCTTTTAACTATAAATTCTAATAGTATGGCTAATAATTAGAAGTTCTAGTATATTCTTCGTAATTATTCTAAATCAATAAATAAGATTTTCATATTCACAACTTTTTAGCATTTTTGAATTTACATTTACAATTTTGCCACTTTTGTTTTCTATATGTTCCATACACCTAAAGATGGCAGTTGCCATATTGGCAAGCCACAAGCCCTTTCATATTCTCCATTTTAATACCATTTTTATTAAAGAAAATTATGGCTTATTAGACTCTCCAATATTTGCAAGTAGAAATGGAAGGAGATTTCTATGGAATACGGTGGCATGGAGAATGGAGTGGTTTGAGATACCAAGTTTCACGATGACGGCCACATCAAATGCCAAGGTATATTTATTCTTAACAATTTTGTTTTAGAACTATAATTTTTAGCATAGTCCTTTGCCATAAGCCTCAATTAGAATAGGTGATATCTAGTTTTTCTGAGTTAAGAGTATATGGGATGGTAATTATATATATTTATGGTGTTAGTGAAAGTTAAGCTGACGCTGATGTGTTACATCATAGGTACATTGTGGACAACAAGTGTGATATTGATGTGTTACATAGCAGGTACATTGTGGACAACAAGTGCACATATTGTGAAATGTTGTCATTGCCATGGACAACTACTCAATTAGGATAGATTGTTGAATCACGAGTCATTGTTTTATTCTCTTTTGTCACATACTATAAGCCCCTAGATTCAATTATGGGAAGGGGAAACTATACGAGCACAAGTATTTCATTTTAAAACCCGTTTTTCTTCAAATTAAGGTTTGTTTGTAAATGAAATATGCTAATTAGGACTTATTTTTAAATGAAATAATTTTAAAGAAAATAAAAATTTATATGAAATATTTCTTTCGACGTTTATAGCCACAATTATGTAATTGTGCTAGTATATGTGTTAACTTATCACTATTATCTATGAAAAACCACACCATATATAAAAAACCGAAAAACAATTTTAACGTTGATAATATGAACAATAGTATGAATAAGAAAGTCAATTTCCTTGTCACTATTTTTAAAGTAATCTTTAAAGGAGATAATATTTAATCTTAATCTTATATATATATGCAATAATTTTTTTATATATCAAATCAGATTTTATCTTTAATTTCAATTTAACCTTTTATTAAACTAAAAAAAATATATCTATATATAATGGCATTGGCTAGCTGGTTAACTGTTAGAAATTTATTTCTGAATGAAGAAATGGATTTAGCAAGCTGAAAAACTCCCAAGACACTTGATCATATAGAAATAATCACTCAAATCTACTAATCCAATAATTTCTTAAGCGATTTCGAGCAAATATTCCTCAAAAAAATCACCATTTTGTAGAAGCTTTAACCTACCACATATACAATTATTAGATATTTTTAAATACAAAAAAATTAATTAGATATTTTTAAATACAAAAAAATTACATTTAATTTTTAATATATTTAAAGTTATAATAAATCTAAATTAATTTTAAAAAATATTTAAAAAAAAAATCCATAATAAATTTATAATACCAGCAATATCGTAGCACGGAAAACGTGATAGTTTGAAATACAACGTTCATTTAGAATAAACTTTACAAAATAAAAAATGATTACACATATCCCTAAAATTAAACTCTCTACTGAAAAGAAAGTAACTGGCTAAGGAAACGCTGTGCTACTATATGTAAGATGATGACTATGTTGATGGACTCAGACTATAACAACTTATATGAACGAGTTAAAAAAGCAGCAATTACAAAGAAGGGTTACGCAAGAGGAGAGTTGTTGGTAGTTAACTGGAAGGAGGGATCCTACTGAAGGGGGTGGCTGTAAGGGGAATGGCCATTTCGCATGATAGTTTAAGGATCTCTGTGAGCTCCACCGGGTGGTTGGGAGAAGGGAGCCATGTGAAGTGATGAAGCAATTTAGCCACCCACAGTTGAACGGTGCGGAGACCGAGAGCCTTGCCCGGGCACACTCGCCTACCGGCACCAAAAGGCGCAAGCCGCAGGTCGTTTCCCCGGACGTCCACAATCTCACCGCCTTCCGAGGGGAGAAATCTCTCCGGGCGGAATTGATGGGGCCGTTCCCAGATCTCCGGGTCGTGAGTAATGGACCACATGTTCACCATGGCCGTTGTGCCCGCCGGAACGCACATTCCGTTTGACATGTGCCAATCCTCCGTGCAGAGGCGAGCCCATGATAAGAGAGGCCCAGGCGGGTGCATTCTCAGAGACTCTTTAACCACCGCTTGCAGATAAGGAAGCTTCTCGATGTCGTCCTCCCTTAGGCTTCTGTTGTGGCCGACAACCGCGTCCAGTTCTGCCTGAAGTTTGCGTTGCACTTGTGGATTCAGCACAAGCTCTGCCATTGTCCATTCTGTAAGCAAAGCGGTTGTGTCTGTGCCACGGAATATCATTTCCTGCATCGATGACCGAAGCAAATAAGAGGTGGAAACTTTTAATTCTAACGCTAAAACTGTAATTTATCAAAACAATCATATCATTTTTACTTATTATACCCATAGAACTGCGATCATGTCGTCGTCGTGGAGTTTATCTTCTCCTTGAAGCGAAAGGAGGACATCGACAAAATCTGAGTCGACCGTGTCGTTCCTCTGTCGGTGCTCGTCGATGATGTCTTTGACAAACGATCTTACACACGGGACAAGCCGAGCGCAACGGCTGTGGATTCTGAGTGGGTCAAGCACTCGAAGCCATGGCAGATAATCAGCCCAATTGAATGCTCCGAGGAGCTCGAATCCCTCATCCACCATATCGCGAAGATTCTTCTCAGTGTCGCCATCAACGAACCGTCGACCGAAGACGGTTCCTAATATATTGTTGAGGGCCGCTTTTTGCAGGTGTCGACGGAGCTTGACGGCACCACCGCTAATAATAGACTCATCTCGTATGTCGGAAAGCATTGTCGTGCAGTCCGCCTGACGGCCAACTTCGTGTGCTGCAATTCGTCGCGGAGCGAAGAGATGCGTAGCAGAAATCCTCCGCAAGAGTCGCCAATAATCGCCGTTGGGCGCAAATCCCATCGCCCTTCCGAACATCAACTGCTGAGCGGATTGTTTGAGGGGTCGGTCTGCAAAGTGAGGAGAGCTGAGCAAGTCTCTGGCCACCTCAGGATCCGATGTAATCACGGTTGGAGTTGAGCCCAAGCTGAAGGCCATGAGCTTCTTGGCGTCATGAATACGAGCTAGACATTCGAGCTTGCGGTGAGCAAGACCGACGCTCATTTCCACGAGGCTTCCGATTATCGGCCATCCTTTGGGGCCAGGAATCGCGACGCCTTTCTTGTGTCTTCCGGCCCATGCACAGCCTCCAGGGCTGAACCAGGAGACCGTAGCAGAACAAAAAACAGCGATAAACAGTGCTATATAGAGAGGCCAATGCTCCCATGCAGATATATGGTCCGTGGATTGTATGAAATAGCCACGTACTTCATTCTTTGTAAGAAGAGAAATGGCGTATACCCACCACCCCCCTGTTACAGAGGTATCAGAATGCTCCATTGCATAGATATAGAGAAAGCCGACAGCGAAATAAGCATGAAATGAGTGAAAGAACGGCGATATTAAATAGACGGGGGAAGGAATTCTGCGGTAGGCGAAATGGGCGAAATTGGTGGCCTAGCAAAGTCGGCGAGCAAAGTCGGATGCGCGTGTACGTTCACGCGCCACCACGAGGTATCAGAGGAACGACACGATCCGACAGGTTGCGGTAATTTAATAAAGCGGCGGCCCGGCGGCCATTGGCTCCGGAATTATCTTGTTCGCTTTGTCTCTCTGCACGAAACTCGAAACTCGACATGGAATGGACTAACACGTCCAATGAATGCAAAGGTTTGTAATGCACGAAGTTCATTCCGTTACCGATCGTTGTCACCAATATTGTCGTCACACCGGTAGATCTTTAGGAAAGAGTTTTTAAATCTCTCGTCTATTAAATTAGAGGTGGAAAGAAACAGCATGAAAATTCTGAGACAAAGGTGGGGATATATGAAAGAGATTTTTAAATATATCTACAATTAAGAGGATAGAGGTCAAGGAAAAAAAATGGTTGAGTGTTTAACTAAATATTAATGAATGGAAAAATTGTGCACATGGCGACAACAAGACCTAAAAATAATCCTAAAAGTTCTCTTTAAATAGTCGCATATTATTCCCATTCAATTATTTAAGCAGGACTGGACATATCTGTGCCCCTTGGTGTTCACATTTAGTTATTCCCGTTCAACAAAGTAGAGTGATAAACCACTTTGTGTTTACATTTAGTCACAGCTAGTGAACAAAGTCAAGGTATGGTTATTCATTGTTTGACATTAAATCTTTTGTCATGGTATAGAATCATGTCCAAAATACAATAACAAGGTTAAACTTGCTTTATGAGTGATCATGACATTTAGGTTCTCTTTTTCGACTCAACTTGCTTTATGACTGATTATGATATTTAGGTTTATTCGGGGCTACCTTGCATTTCAAGTTCTCTTTTTGACTATTGTTTATGATGTATGGATTTGGTTTTCTATTTGATGTAGAGTTATAGTAGGGTTCCACTTTATTATAGACTTCGCTCTTTTTCTTCCTGAATTGTATTTTTGGTTAGGGTAAACATTTTAGAGAATTTGTTTAGGTTATTTCTTAGTAAAAGGATCTATCTTAGGTATTATATTTTAGGTATTATATTTTAATTGGGGTTTTTATTAGTTGAGTACTCTCCTTAGGGTTTTTTTACGGTTTCTAATTTATTATGATGGCATGGTGTTTTAAAGGTTTATTATCACTTTGTTTATGATTTGTAAATCTTGTGGTTTGTAACTTTTTATGTTACTCTATTTAACAAGTTATTTATGGTATGGCTCTATCCCTTATGGTGTAGAAGGTGAAAGTAGGCATTATATTACAATTGGGGTTTTTATTAGTTGAATACTCTCCTTAGTTATTTTACGGTTTTTAATTTATTATGATGGTATGTTGTTTTAAGGGTTTATTATCATTTTGTTTATGATATTTATAGCTTGTGGTTTGTAACTTCTTATGGCATTGTATTTAACAAGTTATTTATGGTATGGCTTTATCCCTTATGGTGTAGAAGGTGAAAACTTTCATGTTGACTTTTCTAAAAGGAATAACCTATCAACAATTAATGCAACAATTTCTATTCCACTTAGTTGTTGTTGAATATATTTATGTTTCATCTATCCTCTTTGTGTTGTAGCTTCAAATGTGCTTGCTTAAATTTCACATTGAGAAATCGATTCAAAATGAAGACATTATAAAACAATGCCTAGAAAAATTGATGCACTTACACAATGTGTCCATTTTGTGCTCTGAGCTTCTCCCCGTTATCCATAATTTCTATTATATATACAACCATGCCTTATCCTTTATTTAACTTCGTTACCAAAGGATTGTGGGTCTGGCCATAATTCCACACTTGTATCTATCGATCAGGCTTACCACATGGCCATCATCCATAACACAAATATTACGATATCACACCCCTTTACTGACACAAGAAAGTAAATTTTTTAAATAATATATATCAAATATTTATTAGAAAATAAATACGAGTCAATAATAAACTTAAAGAGATCTCACGATAAAAATACTAGGCATAGTAAAAATGGAAGAAATAAAAAAGAACAAAACGCTACAAATTTATGTGGAAAATCCAACAATGGACTGGGAAAAACCATGGGGAAAGGATCAACAACTTTTATTTATTAGAAAAATACATACATCAAGCTTCAAATCAACTCTTGTTATCCTTTTCCATGTGTGAGAAAGAGTGTGTGTGAGTGTGTGTGTGTGTGTGTGTGTGTGTGTGTGTGTGTGTGTGTGTGATTTCATATAAGAAGGTAGGAAAATACCATGCGATACCAAAAAACCATGGGCCCAAAACCACCACTATAGACTAAACTCATTTCAAAGTTCACTAGTACATTGGGCCCATTTTTTGACAATTTACCAACGCATGTTTGTCACCACAATGTCACAAGTACGACGAAGGAAACAATCATATTTTGTTCGCATCACCTTCATTACAATTATGACATCCAAGAGTGCATCGCCATATTGATGAACCTATGCATCGTAAGAGTGACTAACGTGCCCCGTTTAATTTGTCCCAAATTTATCACGTTGTCATCGGACGATCAACGAATTTTCATCATAAGAGTGACAAATTATAGACAAATTTTCCTTGGTAGTTCGTCACAATCACATCACATGGTCATCGCTTGTACATCAGAAGATTGACGTTTGACTATCGTACAAGAGACTAAATAGCCATGAAATTTTCATGGTACTTCGTCTCCAGGAGGTCATTCTAGCGATGAACCAATGACAAACCTTCGACGTATATTCCACAATAAATGGTCAAGTTTTCGTTGCAATATTGACGATGTATTGAAGAAAAGGCTATATGTCCAACATTTTTTTCTAAGGAGGAAAAGGCCACGTTAGTTGAACCATTGACGAACTGAGTCATCGATGGTCTAAAAAATGTCTATAATTCATT
>JASDQU010438040.1:40349-52448 GCA_032191745.1 Picea mariana | reverse complement strand
GGTTTAAGAGATTTTAAAAGGTAAATAATAAAGTGAAGTGATGATTGTATTATAATTCAAAGTGAATACAAAATAAATTATTTCAATAATAAATTTAATGGAGAAATTAGAAGTGGGTTAACCCTAAAATAAGAAAAGGGGGTCAACTGACCTAGATGATGTTTTTAAGGAAGCTACTTAGAGAGTATAAATAAGAGGCAAGGCTCTCTCATTTTAATTACACTTGAGAATATTGAATATATATAGGTGTCTGAGGTAACCAAGGATATCTAATCCGAATTTCTGAGGGAAGGTGAAGAAACGAAGACCGAAATGCAAGGAAGGATAAATTCTTTTGATGGTGCTTTCTAAGGTATTACATATCATCTCACCGTTTTCGCTATAGATTTTTTTCTATAATTATTCAGACTTCGAAATTGATATTCCATTGAGAAAACATGACCAAGTATCTGTGGTAAACAATTCATATTGTGGGTCATTGTATTTTGGGAGTTACACTCTATGGAAAATAGGGTTTGTGGCTAGTCCTGAAACTAGTCAAAAACAGGTGTTTCGGGTAAAAACGTCATAACTTCTTCCTAACGGATCCAAATTTAGTGAGACAAAATGTGTTGGTTAGGGTAAAATATGTAGCATGTTTTGTAACCTTTTCATATCAATTCAACTAACATTTCATGTGAGGCACGCTCTACAAGGTCTCTCTCTAGAATAAGCCATAATTCAATAAGGTGTGTCATTTTTGCTATAACTCCTTTTCTGAGAGATTCCAAGTAGTGACACCAGAAGGAATTGAACAAAAAACACTGAATACAATTGTGTATCAGTTTCAGATATTTATACATTACAAGTTTAAAGTTAGGATTACTTCAAGTTAGGGTTGTTGACTAATCCAAAACTAGGCATGTGAGACTAAAGAAAGGTTTGATGAAAATGCTAGTCTCTTGTTGTTAAAGTTAAGGAAGGTTTGCAGGAATGTGATCATATACACCAGGTCTATTATAGAGCTACAAATCAGACTTGGATGATGAAATTGATGAGGTATTTTGGTTGAGGTACATGTTGAGTACATGGTTGAGACAAGTAGTTTGTGAGTTGGCACATACATGAGGTGTATAGTTGATGATGTTGGTACATATTGATGAGTCATAGTTGATGAGTGGTTGACACATGATTGGTACATACTTTGTACATGGATGGATGCACTTGTTTATGGTACAGGTTGATTACAGGTTGTTTGGTACAGGTTGGTGCATGGTTAATGCACTTGTTTATGGTACAGGTTGATTACAGGTTGAGGTACAAGTTGATGCATGACCTAGATTTATTGGTACATGTTTACAATGGTATATCTCATAAAGATAGTGTGATAGTGTTTCCATCATTATACTTCTACTTCAGGGTTGCAAGATGGGGCAAGGACAGGTGGTTGTAGCCGCCTTCCGGTTGTAGCCGGAGAACATAGGGGGTTGTAGCCACCTTCTGGTTGTAGCCAGAGAATTGGGGAGTTGGAGCTTCCCTCAGGTTGTAGCCTGAGAAACTAGGGGGTTGAAGCCTCCTTCCAGTTGCAGCTGGAAAACAAAGGAAGTTGGTGCTTCCAATGAATGTAATTCTTCAATACATATAAGAAAAAACATTATGTGGTTTTCTCCCAATTTGGGTTTCCATGTAAAACACTGGTGTACTGTGTATGTGTGTGATTGTTTATTACTTACTACTCATTATTGGATAATAATTCTACATTGATATAACATTTGAAGAAAAAGGATTATAATTACGCTATTACTGATTCACCCCCCCTCTTAGTAATCCAACAATTGGTATCAGAGCAGGTTCCTTCAAAAATCAGTTTAACCAATAAAAGGTAGATCATGGAGAGTGTTGGAGATGCCTTTTCGAAGTGGTTGAAATATAATTCTTAAAATCAAAGGTTGGTTTTCAGGATGTATTTTACTTCATGATCTTTACCCACTGAAAGCCTTAGTATCCTGACATGCGAAGTGGTGATGGCCATTATAGTTCTAAATCACGGTCACTTAACCATTAAGCAAGTTTATCACTTTTATTACCTCATGCTATCGCACTTTGGGAGTTACAAGTTGCATGGTTTTCAAACTCCAATATGCGAAGTCGCGAAATGGTTCCAAAAGTTACCCTGGTTAGTGTCAAGAGTAAATCCTTTAAACCTTGTTTAAATGTTATCATCCTTTTGCGACTCGACGATCACTCCCTCCAAAAGCTGCATCTTCGTGACTTCGATCCACGAAGTCACAATTTCCTTCTTTAGACATGGATTAACTAAAAGCTTGGGCAACATCACGGGTAAAAGGCTAAATCGCGCCATCATGATTTCAGGTATTTTGGACTCCGAGACTAGGAACAAAATCATCCGAGATGGAGAATGCTGAAAAGAGGTTAAAAGGGATGAAAGTACAAAATTGAAGGGACGTAACCAAATTAATTAATTCCTTAAAGGACCTTTAACATACACAGTCTACGGATGAGATTTTTGAATGTTTCCGCATTTCTTTATTATCACAAATCTTTTAAACATTTATGGAATTGATTTGAATCTTGATGAGTTAATGGAAAATAAGATCTCGTTTCACGCCTAAATCTTTCCATTAAATGACCTGACCATTCTGTCAGCAAGGACTCACGCAAAGTTGAAAGATCAAAGCAAGGGATTTTCTTTCATTATTTTAATTTTATTTCTATTTTGTGCGCAGATCTTTTTCATTAGGATAACTTCTGTCTGTATTTACAATTCTTACTACAGGAGATCTGAGTACAAAGTTCTCTATCATGGATCCATGAAAAGCGTTCAAGGTGGCTGTCGAGAGTTCAGGTCAGGGCTCAGATGATGTTTCCAATACTTCACCCTGAAGTATTAATACTGTCAAAACCTGGACATACATCTCTGACATTCTTCAATCTGAATCGGTGAATTGTTTAGATGATTCTAGCGATAATGAGAAGGATTATTTGGCCACCAAATACAAAATCGTCATTCAAGCAGGGATGCACAAAATAGCAGCAAGGCCACAGCTCCTTCCCTATTATGATATGATCAGATGGGCGCTAGACCATGTGGATATCCTGACCAGGACTATTATCAGGGAGCAGAAGGTGACGATTGGGACTTTTAGACCAAAAAAATTGTAGGCAATGTATCAACTGTTACCCACACCAAACTTTTCGTACAATGTTGAGTTTATGGAAGGTTTTAAGGGGAAGAAATGTGAGAAATATGGCAGGAACTTGTCCGATCTGATCAAGGATTGGGTTTTGCACCCTGCAAAATTCAGGGTGGATTGTAATAGAATTTATTCAATCTCCTCCTTAGAGCCGCCATTTAGGAATATAGCAATGATGGCCTGTAGGTTGTATGGGAGGGAGAACACCACACACTTTTTCCTCCTGTGGGTGCCTCTAATTCATACAGTCACTGAAGGTTTTTCTTTTGACTGGGCCAAATTGTTGTTAGACAATCTAACCAATCGAATTACCGAATATTGAGCGTAAAAGGCGAGTGGGAAAGCAGCTTCATTTTTCATGTCTGTCTACATCATGGATGCCATTTGTTTCATGATGCCTTTCCCTCTAATGAGATGGAGATGGACTCCATCTAATGCAGAGCCTATTCATGTCTATCACTTGAAACTTTGGGAGGATAAGGCCAAAGAATTCATATATGATATTTTCAACTGGTTAATGGTACCGATGCATGTCTCCATCTTCGGTAACCCACCTCCTAGGATTTCAGATAGCATCGCGACCAACTTGAGTAGTGTGGCTGAATGGTATGTAGAAGTGGAGTTTTTATACATCAGGGTTTTCGGCGCCTCTGTTCCCCCATATGCTCTACCACTATTCATGCCAGATAAGCTGGTATGTCGCGAAATCGCCAGGCAAACCTTGCTCAGTGGCATAAGCAAAGAGCTCAAAGGTTTTTCGAAGAAGGTATGGCCGCCCTTCCCCATTCATTTTAATACATATTCTTTATTAGATTTCGAACACGCCAAAGCCGAGGCTACGACCTTGGAGGAATTTAAATTGGTCAACATCGAGTTTAAGAAACATGACCCACATAAGGTTGTGAGTAATCACATGGAGAATTGTGGCCTGAAAAGATACGAACATGAGCATTTGCCTCATGACACCATCTTCTGTGGTGCGATATCCTATGCTGAGGTCCTAAGTCAGATTCAAGCCCTGTCGCCTGGGGATATGGCTGATTTCTTCAAATTTTAGGAACACCGGTGGAGCTGCCTTCCCCCAATTTTACAGGGTAAGAACCCACATACTACAGATATACAGAGAATGGAAGCCACGGGCTCAAAAGATTCAGGTCCTGACTGGGAGGAAAATCAGGAAAAGATAAAGGAAACCCGGAACCCGGAATAGGAAGCTGAGATCCCCAACCCAGAGAAAGGAAGGCCATAAGTGGTTGTTATCCTAGAGAAACCATCCAAGGAAATCAATCGTCCCATCGCTTCTATCACTCCCCTACAGTTCACAAAGGGGACCCTCGACGCGGGATGGATTTTCGATGAATAACTAACGCTCATTACTATAGTAGAGTTGCCTCCAAATGAATTTTTCTTCGATAAGAAGAGAAAGGTCATCGTGAAGCAAGAGATTTATCGAGAAGCGGGCACATTAGCCAAAAAATTCAAAATCCTAGCTGATGGGAAAGCCATGAAAAAGGAGGAATTCGCCACTCAGATAGCAGGGATGTTGGGGGCTTTTGCTACAACCAACCAATATTTCGTCGGATCTCTAAAGGAACAGTTAAAGAGGAAGAACCGCTTGATCAATAAATTGAAGGCTAAGCTAGCTACAACAAAGGCAAATGCCAGAGATTAGGTGAACGTAGGTCTAGATCAAGCCAGAGCAACCGATCAAAAGGAAATCGAGTAGCTCAGATATGATCTCAAGGAAATACATCAGTCGGCCCATACCAACCAAGCACAGGTAAGCCATTAAGAAGAACTGATACGGAAGTTATAGGTAAAGTTGAATTATGTCGAGAGCCAGGTTATAGATATCGGGATATTCCAATCCCAAGCCATTGAGATCTAAAAGAGAGTGTCAGTAGCTCAACAATATTTACTTGCTAAAGTGGAAGCCATCCAAAACCATTGCCAGACCATTGACCAAGGGATGAAAGACATTTCTTTGAGAGAAAGAGAAAATGGGGTGGCTCGGGTCTCTTTCCAAGAGGCTGCTATAGCCACGATGAAAAAATAAATGGTCAGTAGTTCCAGACTTTCCATCCCAGAGAAAACCAGAGGAAATATCTTGTTGAAGGCGTGGGAGCGTAATATATCAGAAAACAAAGAACGAGCTAAAGAAATGAGAAACTCTTGTGAAGAAACTTTTGGCTTGATAAATGAAAGTTTGTTGGATCTCTATAGGGAAAGCAGCACTGGGACATTGGGCCAGATCGATATAGCCAAGCACCTGCTCGATATCAAGGAGAATGAGGAAAAAGAGCAGGATGAAATATCACAGATAAGCCAGATTGATATTGTCCAAGTGGATAAATGGTTAATAAAACCAAGTGTACTACTATGTTCTATCATCACTGGAGACCAACAAGTAGGAGAAAGGTTGCCATAGTTAGTGAAGGATTGTTACACTTTTGAGGCAAACAACCAAACAGAGCCTTCAAAGTTGATAGCCCAATTGATCGAATAGTGTGTCAATTGCATTGGGTAGGTGAAAGGGCAGGTGTCTGGCGTCAAATGATGACAAGTGTTATTATGTTCTATTCCTGGAGAAGGAAGAGTAAAGAAAGGAAGGTGCTCTTCCCACATGAAGGAGGACAAAGAAAAAGAAGTGAAACGCTTAAATTTCCCATTTTGTAATCGAAAAACTTCTGGAATGATTGAAATTTGAATGTTTAGAAGTTTGTATAAATATGCATTTTGAAGTGAGAGCAGGGGCTGGATCTTTCTTGGCCAATTGTAATAGAGACTTTTTTTCTTTTGAAAAATAATACAAAGCAATCCGAAGATTCCTGATTCCGTGAAGACTGAGTTACGAGTTTTGTTTTCTCTGTTTTCTTATATTAAATTTCATTTCGCATATATATTTCTAATGAATGCTTAGCTACAATTTAATACAACTTCTACTGTGGTGACCAATTGTTTAGTCGTCTAATCATTTGCAATTTTTCCTCTATATCAGCTATCAACAGGTACAAGACCTGTGAACTTTTTAGATCTCTATATTTTATGCTTCGTCATATTTCTTCTTGTCTTTTTCTTCTTCTGTTTACAGAGTGAGATTCTCCCTTGATGGGAGCCTCACATTGTCGACAACTTAATGTTTTCTCACATTTCATACATGATTCTTTAAAAATTTAACTCAGTTATGGGAGAAGGCCTTTGGTTTGTGTTCTACCTTTAACATCAGATTCAAAAATTCTCTTTTATACGGTCAAAAAATTGAAGTAACATTTAAAACCTTGAACTTTATTTTCAATTTATGTTCCTCCATGACTGTGACCATTGCAAGACAACCCAACATTGAACCCAGCCTATCAGATCAAAATAGCATCGCTTTAAAACTTTTTGACACCATACTTAAAACTTCCATCACCTGGGTAGAACTTGAACGTTCATGGGACACAATTGAACGGAATATAAGCATCTAGGAACGTTTGGAAGAGAGACAGAGACAACTTAGAAACCAACCTTAGCTTTCTTTCCCGAATGTTGATTCTTCCCCTTTTTATCTTTTACTCACTTTCAGATTCCTAGACCCTGTACTTTCTAGCCTTAAGTATAGACTCCGGAACAACAGAGAGTACCAACTCATATAAAAATGGAATACGACAGTTTGATGGACAAAAGTATGCTTTTTGGACCATAAGGATAAAGACATATATACAGGCACAAGGATTTCAATTTTGGCAATCAATTGTAGATGGATACACAGCACCAACAGTTCCACCAACAAATGACAAAGAAGTGAAACTCGGTGNTCAGTGATACGGTATTCACCAAAGTTGCACATTTTAAATCTGCTAAAGAGATTTGGGACAAGCTTTGAAATATCTATGAAGGAGATTCAAAAGTCAAAGCAACAAAGTTTCAAACTTACAAAGGTTAGTTCAAACAACTAAAAATGAAAGAAGATGAAGATATCGAAGCCTACTTCTTATGAGTTTATGAAACAGTGAATGCAATCATAGGATTGGGAGAAGAAATTGAAGAATATGTAATTGTTCAAAAGGTACTAAGATCTCTTCCTATGAGATTCAACCCTGTCATATTAGCACTAGAAGAAATATCGTATCTAAACTCAATAAGAATGGACGAACTGCATGGAATCTTCACAGTATATGAGATGAGAACTGAACAGGAAAATCTAGATGTAAAAAAAGAAGCCTTCAAAGAATCCAAAAAATCAAAGAAAAATAAAAAGGAACAAGAAGAATATAGCAGCAACAATGACGTCTTAGAAGATGATGAAGAAGTGGCCAACTTCCTCAAAAGAATGAACAAGGGAACCAACGGTAGGTATAGAGGTAAGCTTCCTTTAATTTGTTTTAATTGTGATGGTATTGGTCATTTTTCTAACAAATGTCCTCATAAGAAAAATATAAATGATGAAGGTTACTCGAAAGGTAGACAAACATATAAAGGTAAAAGAATTACAAAGAAAAATTTCAAGAAAAGATTTTGCACCAAAGAAGACATCTCATCATCATATGAAGATGAAGTCAGTGACAGTGAAACATGGAGAGTTCTATTCATGGCAGTAGAAGAATCTGATAAAGAAGACTCCAAAGAAGAATATGAAGAAGCATATGAAGAATAAATTGAAGAGGTAGAAGTTGACTTCCAAGAAGAATTAATGAGTTCCATAAAAGTTATCAGAAAAGAAAACAAGAAAAACAAGAAACTAGAAGCAGAACTAGATAAGAAATAAGACACTCAAGAACTAAAGAAAATGATCACAAAATTGAAGGTTCAAATAGAAGAAGATAAAAGAATTGAATAAGCACTCAAAGAATAGCTAGAAGGAAATGACAAGATCATTGGAAACCTGGAAGCAGAGATTTTCACACTAAGAAAGGATATTCAAAAGAAAAATATGCAGAATAGCTCAAAAGTTCTGGATGACATTATCAATAGTCAAAAATATCATCTTCACAAGTCTGGACTTGGATACAATCAAAAAGAAAAGGGATCAAGCTCCAAAACAACAGAGAAAGAAACAAATCCAGAAAGCTATGCAAAAACAATCAAAGGGGATAAAAACATATACAAGGAATATTGCAGAGACGCTCCTCCCCCGAGAAGATTCAGATTTCAGAATCAACAACAGATAGACATGCCTCAATAAGAAGAAGGATTCATAAGAGAGACTTATTTCAGAATATCTTCAACTACCAGGTATCAAACTATATTTTTTGGTTTATGTTATGCATGTAATAGTTTTGGACATAAAATTGTAAATTGCAGAGTTAACAACATGAACAATAACAACTTTGAGAGCCATACACAATGGGGTTATTCAAGAAGACCTAGTGAAACACAGAGATGAAGTTACAACAGGTTTCAATCTTTCAGCACTGAAGTGGAATGTTACAAATGTAACAATTTTGGACACATGGCCAAAAATTGCAGAATGACAGTCCCCCCTAAATAACCTCAACAGATTCACAAATAAGAACCTTAGAAAATGACATGGATAAGAAAGAAAGATCAGTATAGAAATGAAGAATGCACAGTTGCTCTACAAGCTAAACATAAGAAACGTTGTTGGTATGTTGACAGCGGATGTTCAAAACACATGATAGGTGATAGAGACAAGCTTCTTACATTACAAAAGGAAAGATATGGATCAGTCTCCTTCGGAAATAATGATTTATCCAAAATCATTGGAAAAGGCACAGTCTGAATTGGGAACAAAAATCAAAAGGTAGAGAATGTTCTACTAGTAGAAGATATGAAACATAATCTTTTAAGTGTGAGTCAAATGTGTGACCAAGGTCATAAAGTTACTTTCAATTCACAAAAGTGTGAGATAATAAAATAAGGTTTAGGAAAATTAGTCACTACAGTTGCAAGAACTTCAAGCAACATATATGTGTTAAGCGAAATTGGAAATGAAAAGTGTTGTCTAGGAAAGGAAGATGAAAGTTGGCTATGGCACATAATAATCGGTCACATGCATTTTGATAACCTTGTCAAAGTTAGAAAAAGAGAAGAAGCCAGAGAAATTCCCTAGATCACAAAACCAACCAACACTTTATGCAAGCATTGCCAACAAGGAAAGAAAACAAAGACCAGGTTCAAAACAAAAGAATATTCAACAACAAAACCACTAGAAATTGTGCATACTGATCTAGTTGGACCAACTACAAAAAAATGATTAAAAGGTGAGAGATACTTTATGTTATTAGTTGATGATTATACAAGAATGACTGCAATTTGCTTTCTCAAGAACAAGCCAGAAGCTTTTGAAAACTTCAAGATCTACTAGGAAATGGTTGAAAATGAGATGGATTCAAGAATAAAATGCTTAAGATTGGATAATGGAGGAGAATTCACCTCAAAGTAATTTATGGACTACTACAAAAATCATGAAATAAAAAGGAAATTCTCCGTCGCTAGGACACCTCAACCGAATGGAGTTGTTGAAAGAAAGAATAAGACAATACAAGAAATGGCTCGAACACTGATAATGGATTCAAAGTTGACAAATATTTTTTAGACACAGGTACTGCATACAATAGTTCACATTCAGAATAGAGTAATGCTCAGAAAAAATACTGATAAAACTCCCTACGAGCTATAGAAAGGAACACCAGCAAATGTGAAGCACTTCAGAGTTTTTGGAAGCAAATGCTACATCAAAAGAGAAGATGGCAGAATGGGAAAGTTTGACTCTCGTGTGGAAAAAGGAATACTTGTTGGTTATTCAAGTTCAAGGAAATCATACAAGTGTTACAATCTAAGATTAAACAAATTTGTGGAAAGAATCAAGGTAACAATTGATGAAATAGGAAGATTAGAATCAAAGGAAGAAGAAAACAAATCAATGGAACAACTTTTCGAAGAAGAAGATGAAAAAGAAGTAGAAGAGGAAGATGAAGATGAAGATGAAAAGAATCTGACAGAAGAAGAAGAGCAAGTTCAACAAGTATCTCCAAAGACACTTAGCAAACAATTACAGGATAATCATCCTTTAGATCAGATTATTGGAAACAAAGACGCAAAAGTTGAGACTAGAAGAAAAATCCATTCAACAGAACAAACACACCTAGCACTCTTTTCTACAATTGAACCAAAATGTTTTGAAGAATCCAGCAAGGATGAATTTTGGAATAATTCCATGGATGAATAATTGGATCAAATAGAGAAAAATGAAACTTGGGAATTGGTTCCAAGACCAAAGAATAGGAATGTGATCGACACAAAATTGGTTTTCAGGAATAAATTGAATGAGGATGGATAGGTTACAATGAACAAAGCTATATTGTTATGTAAAGTATATGCACAGATTGAAGGAATCGACTTTGAAGAGACATTTGCCCCAGTTGCCAGAATGGAAAAAATTCGTTTTCTTTTAGCTTATGCATGCTCCAAAAATGTTAAAGTATATCAGATGGACGTAAAATCAACTTTTCTGAATGGGGAACTTCAAGAAGAAGTCTACATTGAACAACTAAAAGGATTTCAGATGTTAGAGAACACAGACTATGTGTGTAAATTAAAGAAGGCCTTGTATGGTCTAAAACAATCTCCTAGAGCATGGTACTCCAGACTGGATAAGTATTTGCAGCAGGCAAGATTCAGAAAAGGAAGTGCAAACAACAACCTCTACGTCAAGGTAAGTCAAGGTAATATTTTATTAATTGAATTTTATGTTGATGATATTATTTTTGGTAGTGATGATGACATGTTAAGCTAGAAATTTGCAAAATACATGCAGAATGAATTTGAAATGTTGTTACTTGGAGAACTATCCTTGTTTCTGGGACTTCAGATACATCAAAGCAACCAAGAAATTTTTATTTCTCAAACCAAGTATATCAGAGAAATTCTAAAGAGGTTTGGAATGGAATATTGTAAACCAGTTATCACTCCCATGCAAACCAATTGTAACTTGAGAAAAGATGATGATTTGATGTCTACAAATCAAAGGCAATACAGGTCAATGATTGGCATCCTACTATATGTGACAACATCCACCAGATGTAATGCAGGCATTTGGACAGGTGGCACAATTTCAAGCATCACCAAAGGAATCACATGTATTAGCAGTAAAGAGGATCTTCAGATATCTCAAAGGAACAAAAGAGTTTGGATTATGGTATCCAAAAGGAAAATATCTATCACTTATTGCCTACACAGATGCATATTGGGCAGGTTTTATTGATGACCGACGAAGTACCAATGGAGCAACGTTCTACTTAGGTGAGTGTTTGGTATCATGGCTAAGCAAGAATAAATCATCAGTATCTCTATCTACAACCGAGGTAGAGTATATTGCAGCATAAACATGTTGTACACAGGTTCTTTGAATGAAACAAACTTTGACAGATATACAGGTTGAGTATGACGAGCCTATTCCAATATATTGTGATAATACAAGTTCCATCAATATCTCAAAAAACATGGCGATACACTCCAAGAAGAAGAACATTCCAATCAAGTATCACTTTCTATGGGAACATGTTGAAGAAAAGAACATGAGAGTTGAGTATGTGGGAATAAAAGAACAAGTGGCAGACATCTTTACAAAACCACTTCCACGGGAAACCTTTGAATATCTTCACCAAAGACTTGGAGTTATTTCTAATCCAAAATGAATGCTTTTTGAATTCTTATCTTATATGTCTTAGATGTACACGAGGACACACCATAATAGGACACTTCATTCAGGGGGAGCATCCCCGGATGGAAAGATACCTTTTCCATTGATGACAAAGGGGGAGAGATTTATCAGATGTAGAGGACACAGACATGGTTCTAGGGGGAGAAGATTTATCAGATGTAGAGGATAGAGGCAGATTTATCAGATGTAGAGGACAAAGGCATGGTTCCAGGGGGAGCATGAGTGATATGATTTTAGTAT
>JASDQU010438040.1:14439-30558 GCA_032191745.1 Picea mariana | reverse complement strand
CAAAACTAGGCATGTGAGACTAAAGAAAAGTTTGATGAAAATGCTAGTCTCTTGTTGTTAAAGTTAAGGAAGGTTTACAAGAATGTGATCATATACACCAGGTCTATTACAGAGCTACAAATCAGATTTGGATGATGAAATTGATTAGGGCTTTTGGTTGAGGTACATGTTGAGTACATGGTTGAGACAAGTAGTTGATGAGTTGGCACATACATGAGGTGTATAGTTGATGATGTTGGTACATATCGAGGAGTCAAAGTTGATGAGTAGTTGACACATGATTGGTACATACTTGGTACATGGTTAGATGCACTTGTTTATGGTATAGGTTGATTACAGGTTGTTTGGTATAGGTTGGTGCATGGTTGATGCACTTGTTTATGGTACAAAATGAGGTACAGGTTGATGCATGGTTCAGATTTATTGGTACAGGTTTATAGAAGTATATCTCATAGTGATAGTGTAACAGTGGTTCCATCATTCTATTTCTACTTCAGGGTGAAAGGATGGGGCAAGGACAGGTGGTTGTAGTCGGAGAACATAGGGGGTTGTAGCCTCCTTCTGGTTGTAGCCAGAGAATTGGGGAGTTGGAGCTTCCCTCAGGTTGTATCCTGAGAAGCTAGGGGGTTGGAGCCTCCTTCCAATTGCGGCTGGAAAACAAAGGAAGTTGGTGCTTCGAGTGAATGTAATTCTTCAAGACATATAAGAAAAAACATTATGTGGTTTTCTCCTGATTTGGGTTTCCATGTAAAACACTGGTGTACTGTGTATGTGTGTGATTGTTTANCATTATTGGATAATAATTCTACATTGATATAACATTTGAAGAAAAAAGATTATAATTACGCTATTACTAATTCACCCCCCCTCTCAGTAATCCAATGTATGGTCATGACGATGACGATTATGATGACAATGGTAATGATGACGATGAGCAGTAGGAGGAGGAGGAAAATGTTGATTATGATGATGACCACTGCGACAATGATGATGATGAAGATGATGATGATGATGATGATGATGAAAATGACGATGACGATGATGATGATGATTATGACCATGAAGATGACGATGACGATTATGATGTTAGGGACCTAACCTAACTAACCCTTCAAGTGGGTAGAATAATATTTTTCCATGTAATAAAGGTCACTATTAATAAGACCTAGCAATAAGGAGAAATAATTCAAATTTAAGAAGACCTAATAGAAGCTTCCGCTTCTATAAGGATCTTCCTCTAGATTGTTATTTTGGATAGATATATTTACTATAAATAGGAATAGAGAGTATGCAAAGTTTTGTATTCGATATTACTGTAATAGCGCTCTGCTTTGCTGGAGGTTTCCCCCTCAGAGAGGCAAGTGAACATTGCTCTTAGCAATCAAAGTTCTCTTTTTGGTGTTATTCTGGTATTATTATTGTGTTATTGTGGTATTGTTATGGTTATATCATTGTCTCTCTTCCATCTCTAGCTAATTATTTATGTTCTTCATATTATAACTAAAATACTGCAAGTTGTATCAGAGCACCTTCCTTTGTAGAAAATTGTGGGTTAAATGTTTTCAAGGTAGAGACATATTTCAACGTCTTTAAGCTACAAATATCTATCGTTACAAGCATAAACCCATATTTGGGGATTCATACATGTAGTAAATACAAGTGGTACTTAAGAGCACATTTTTTGACCACCCTTATAACCCATGTTGGTACCCCTTCGAGTGGTAGCGCATCAGACAACACATGTATATAGATCGACCTAGATCTCCTGAATCCCTCCATAGATAAACCAATAGGATTATTGAATGCTATAGTTCCATAGAGAACAACACTCAGGAAGATACTCTCTAGTACCTGGGTAGTCGGGTAGTATGGCTAAGGGCACAGTCTAGCCTCTTTAGTCGGTGCCCTGAGATATTGGGCCGGGTACTACTATTGGGCCCCACACGTATATCAGAGAGCTATAGAAAAGGGAAACCCCTTGTCTGTAGAACCCTTGAATACCCTAACATTTGGGACAGAAACAAAAACAGAACAAACAAGATCTATTTCTGCGCAATTGTGTCTCCTGCATTTGGGTTGCGAAATTACTACACATTTCTTCCTATCAAGCATTTGGGAATTTCATCACTACAATATTCTTCAGATCGGAGTATAACTTCGCAAGAGTATGGTCCTACTGACACATTCATTTGGGGCCTATTACATTGGATTCCCCTTTTCTCCCTGATCGCAGTCATACCCTTCATTTTTAATCATTTTTGTTTAAGTGGACCCGACCCCTTCCCATTTTCCCTATTTTGCTGCATATTCCATTATATTTCCCTTCACACCCTAATCATTGTGGTACCTATCACTTATAAGTCCTTTTTTTTATGGTCCCACCCACCCATTGTTTTTCCTTACTTGCACTTCCCCTCTCCAAATGGCCATCACTCGCAACCAAGAACTCCATGCTTCCATCAATCAAGCCCATGTCTCCATCGAACATATCACATCTCACATGGATTCTACCCATTCCCGTATTGACAAATTAGAGCATAAATTAACATGGAAGGAAACCTCACAACCCAATTTACCTCCCTCCAGTCTGTTGTCAATCAATTGTTGAACCACCCTACGGGTCCTTCCTCATCAGACCAACCCGATGCTGTTGATTCCCCTTAGTCTCCACATTTTCAATCCAACTGCTTTCATCGTGAACCCTGCCTTCCCCGCGTAGAGGTAAATAATTATGATGGCTCTGATCCTACGGGTTGGGTCAATCAAATGGTGCATTATTTTTCTCTACATGGTATTATTGACAATTTGGCCAAACTTCGCTATGTTTTCCTCTATCTTGATACTAAACATTGGAAATGCTGGCAATGGTGAAAAAATTCACGTTAAGGCTATATTTCCTGGACTTAGTTTATTGTTTAGCTCTATGCTTTCTTTGATATTGATACCCATTATCTCATTCGTTTGACCAAGTTGAAAAATCCAGGCACAGTGGAAGACTTCATTACTGCTTTTGATCATTTTTCCTTTTGAACACAGGGCATGTCAGATGCGTTCTTTCGTGAATTATTTATCAGTGGTCTCAAGGATGAAATATGATCTCATGGCCTGCCCTCCAACTTGGTTGGAAGATACTCAATGTGATAAAGAGGCCCAATAAATTTTTTTTTCCCAGAAAAAAGAAACCCCTTTTGTTCCTCGCCTTCGACCCACTAATCCTAACCCCCCTGTCACTCCTCTCAAGGTACAAAAACTAACTAGGGATGAAGTGGTTGAACGCCAACCGAAGGGTATTTGCTATAATTGTGATGAAAAATATTTTCTGGGACACAAGTGTAAGTAACAAAACCTATTTATGTCCATTTCTGAAGATGTTCCTGAAAAGGATGTGACAGTTTCTCTTATTGAAGAACCCTCCCTTCTCGATGCCACCTAGGAGCCTGCTGACCCACATGAAATTGACCCACTTATTTTCTTACATGCCCTCACTAGATTTTCAGCCCCACAAACACTCAAGCTCATTGGCTACATTAATCACATGAAGGTCATCATCCTTGTTGACAGTGGTAGAACCCACAATTTTATTCATTGCCGCATTGCCCAGGAAACCAATTGCTATATTCATTCTATCAATAATTTTTAAATCATGATAGCCAATGGTGGATCCATGAAATGTGGTGGGCGTTGTGAAAATGTTTGTGTTCAAATTGGAAATTACCAACTAAAATATCATATGTTTTCCATTGACATGGGATGTTGTGACAATGTGCTAGGTACTGAATGGTTACGCACTTTGGGTCCCATTCTTATGTATTTTAAGGAATTAAACATGAAATTACAACATGAAGGAAAAAGGTATCAATTCCAAGGTCTCACATCTGGTTCTCCTGAGATCATTATTTCCCATCGTATAGAAAATATCCTCAAGAAAGGACACTCCGGTATCATTGCTCAACTCCATTCTATTCAAGCCATTGAGACACTGTTTGTGCATCCTAACCTCCAAGCTATCCTTTCCACACATCAAGCTAATTTTTCCACCCCTCAGGGACTTCCTTCTTATCATGGTGTTCATGATCATTCCATTCTACTTGTTCCTGGAAGTCTTCCTCCCAATGTTCACCCTTATCGTCACCCCTTTTCCCAAAATAATGAAATTGAGAAAATAGTGTAGGAATTGCTCCAAGTGGGTGTTATCCACCCAGTACCAGCCCTTATTCTTCCCGTGTGATCATGGTACTTAAGAAAGAAGGTACTTGGCACATGTGTCCTGAATTTCGTGCCCTCAATAAGCTCACCATCAAGGACAAGTTCCCCATTCCTGTCATTGATGATCTCTTGGATGAGCTGAGTGGTGCTCAATACTTCACTAAACTTGATTTGTGTTCTGGCTACCACCAGATACATATGCAAGAAGTTGACATACCCAAGACTAACTTTCTAACTCACGAGGGTCATTATGAGTTTTTGGTCATGTCATTTGGCCTATGTAATGCCCCCTCAACCTTACAAAGCTTCATGAATCATGTATTTCATCCTTTTCTCCGTAATTTTGTCTTAGTTTTGTTTGATGATATTATCATCTATAGTAAAACTTGGCAATATCATCTTTCCCATGTGGATCAAATTCTCCATCTACTCTCCCAGCACCAAATTTTCCTCAAACGCTCTAAGTGTTCCTTTGGAGACTCATAAGTAGAGTACTTGGGTCATATTGTTGGAAAGGATGATGTCTGGGTGGATCCTAAAAAGATTGAAGCAATGCATGATTGGAATCGCCCCAAGACTATCAAAATATTGCGTGGTTTTTGGGTTTAAGTGACTATTATTGCAAGTTTATTCGAAATTATGGGAATATTACGTCCCCTCTTAGTTCTCTCCTTAAAAGGAATTCTTCCACTTGGACTCTCACAATGGATTAGGATTTTCAAGCTTTGAATGTACCTGTGTATACTAGTTCTGTCTTGGCCCTTCCTGATTTCACAAAAACCTTTGTCCTCAAATTTGATGCCTCAAGAAGAGGAATTGGAGTTGTCCTTATGCAAGAAGGAAGACCTTTGGCCTTTACTAGCAAACAATTTTTTGAATGCCATTTGGGCCAATCAATCTATGAAAAGGAAATATTGGCTATTCTAAATGCAATGGATCTCTGGTGCCCTTATCTTCTGGGGAAACACTTCCAAATTAAGAGATATCATCAAATCCTTAAGTATTTTATGGAGCAACGACATTCCTCCCTAGAGAAACAAAAGTGGGTAACTAAGCTCTTTGATTATGATTACGAGATCATTTACAAGAAAGGAAAAGAAAATGTGGTTGCTGATGCTCTTTCTCGAAAATATGAAGATTAAGGGTCCCTTTTTCCCCTCTCCTTAATTGTACTATATTGGCTCCAAGATGTGCACCAAGAACGGCTACATGATCCTAAAATATCGCATATGACCAAACAATTGAAAGCCAACTCTCCTGTTTCCCCAGGGTATTCTTGGTACAACAATGAACTTCTCTACAAAGGCTATTTGTATTTAAGTAAACAGTCACAACTTAAATCCATGGTGCTTTCTAAGCTTGATGCTATTCCCATAGCTAGGCATTGATGGTTTACCAAAACCTATGACCGGGTCAAATGTTCTTTTTTCTGGGATGATATGAAAAAGGATGTTCTCACTTTTGTAATAGAATGTGATGTTTTTCAATGTAACAAAGGTGAAACCATCAAACCTCCTGGCACACTCCAACTGCTTTCAATTCCACCCGCTATTTGGAGGGACATATCTATGGATTTTATTGTGGGATCACCTAAATCAAGAAATAAGTCTGTCATCATGGTGGTTGTGGATTGTCTTTCCAAGTATGCTCATTTATTTGCTCTTCAACACCCATTGACCGCATCAAATGTGGCTTAGCTTTTCATGGATCATATATTCAAGCTTCATGGCATGCCTCATTCTATTGTTTTTGATCGAGATCCAACTTTCAACAACAATTTTTGGCAATAACTGTTCATACTCCATGGAACCCAATTGCATCTTAGCATCGCCTATCATCCCCAGACTGATGGTTAAACTGAATTCGTCAATAAGTGTTTGAAGACTTATTTGAGGTGTTTTTCCTCTGAAAGGAAAAATCAATGGGCTCAATGGTTACCATTATCTGAATGGTGGTACAACACTTCTGACCATACAACTACTTGCATGACTCCTTTTAAAGCAATATATGGCCAAAATACACCTCCAGTTATCTCCTACATGCCAAGTGTATCGATGGTCTAGGCGGTTGACCAAACACTTACAGTTTGTGAGGCTATTATCCATACCCTCAAAGAGAATTTGATCATGTCTCAGAATCACATGAAGAAACAAGTCGATCAAGGTCACTGAGAATGAAAATTTGTTGAAGGAGACCAGGTATTTCTTCGACTACAACCTTATAAGAAAAATTCACTCAAGGTCGAACATTGTCAGAAACTGGCATAAACTTTTGTGGTACTTATACAGTTCTCAAGCATGTTGGACAAGAGGCCTATTAGTTATCTTTACCCAATAATTCTAAGCTCCATCATGTTTTTCATGTCTCTTTCTTAAAGAAGATGATTGGAACTAAGTTCCAAACTCAAACCAACCTTCCTGATTTGGATGAAGAAGGACCTATATGGTTGTAGCCACAAGTATTTTTGGACCAGGGAGAGCATCATCTTCATCAACGTACCATCAAGGAAGTTTTAGTTTAGTGGAAAGATACAACTCCAACATATGCCATCTTGGATCCCACTAACATTCTGCAACAATTTCCTCATCTCAAGCCTTGAGGACAAGGCTGATTCTAAGGGGGAGGGCATGTTAGGGACCTAACCTACCTAACCCCTCAAGTTGGTAGAATAATATATTTCCATGTAATAAAGGTCAATATTAATAAGGCCTATCAATAAGGAGGAATAATTCAAATGTAAGAAGACCTAATAGAATCTTTTGCTTCTAGAAGGATCTTCCTCTAGATTGTTCTTTTTGATAGATAGATTTACTATAAATAAGAATATAGGGTATGAGAAGTTTTGTATTTGATATTATTGTAATAGAGTTCTACTCTGTTGGAAGTTTCCCCCTCGAATAGGCAAGTGAACATTGCTCTCAGTAGTCAAAGTGATCTTTCTGGTGTTATTTTGGTATTATTCTCATGTTATTGTGGTATTGTTCTGGTTATATCATTGTCTCTTTGCCATTTCTATATAATTATTTATGTTCTGCATACTATTTTATAACTGGAATACTACAAATGATGATAATGACGAATGCAACAATGATGGTGATGACCATGATGATGATAGTGATGATGATAATGACAATGATGATTACAATGATGATGATGATAACAATGATGATGATGGTGATGATGATGATGACTACTGCGACAATGACGATGATGACGACGATGATGGGTATGGAGACGTCAATGATGATGATGATGATGAAAACTACAACAATCATGACGAAGACGATGATGATAACCATGAGAGTGATGATGAAAATTATGATGATGATGAGGAGGAGGAGGATGAAATTTTTTATTATGATGATGAAAATTGTTGGACAATTGGTTTTCATTGATGTCAACCCTTGGAGAAGTCCAGAAGCCCTGGTGATATGGTTGAGATTAATGGTGAGTTAGTTTTCATTGATAGAGTGGTTGATATTCATATATGTGATGGGTGCATTCATAAAGGACATTGTAAATGTAGGTAACTTACTCATGGATGGATATTCCTCATCATGTCTCTTCTAGTGATAGGTTGTATGCCACGTGGTTCCTCACAGTTGAGGAGTTATGAGGTCATGAAGTTGTAAGCGCCAAAGATGGGTTAAGAATCCCATAATTGGTTACAATATGGGTTAATAATCCCCTAATTAGTTTCAAGTCATTAATGAAAGAGTAAAGTGGTTGTAACAAGAAATTTCAGGAAGCCCTAAAATTAAGAAAAGAGGTTACTTAGAAAAAGTATATATATACCTCAAGAAGTCACTCATAAGTACATTCACACACACATTCTATTGAATATATTTTATGTGAGTAAGTGATTCTTATCTGAGGTAGCCAAGAAGATATGAGGTAAATTTCATAGGAAAGATGAAGTAAATAAGGGATAAATTCCAAGGGAGGATGAAGTCTTGTGATGATGTGTTCTAAGGTATGTTATTTAAAGGTCATATTGCCATTTTCACTATAACTATTTTTCTAGAATGACTTAGATACTGAAAATTCAAGGAGGTTGCAAAGACATGTCAAGTTACATGTGGTAAAAATTGTAGATTCTCGATAATTTCATTTTTGGAGATACACCCTGTGGAAAAGAACATTTTTGGCTAGTCCTGAAACTAGTCTCAAACAATTGTTTTAGGTAAAACAATCATAATGTCTTCATAGAGGATCCACATTTAGTGAGAAAAAATGAATTGGATAGAGTACAATCTATAGTATGATGTGTATAATTTTTAGAGCTATATATAAAATATTTAGCGCATGGATTTCTCTACAAGTTCACTCTCTAGAATAATCCAGAATTCAACAAGGTCTTCCATTTTTTTCTATAAATATATGTCTGGGATGTTCCAAGCAGTGAAAATTGGAGGAATTGTAGAGACGATATTGAATAATATTAGGAACAAGTTTCAAAGCTTCATTAATTATAGGTACAGATTTATGCTTGTTAAAAGTTAGGGTTTGTGACTAATCTAAAAACTAGTCCCGTGAGACTAAGGTAAAGTTTGATGAAGATGATATTCTCTTGTTTCTGAAGTTTGTTAGTGTCCTATAATTTTCTCAAGGGCCAAAGTCTGAATCCAATATTTGACATATATTAGGATGTTGAAGAAAATGGTGTTTGAAAGGGTAATGAAGTGGTCTTGGGGATGCTTATCATCATATCAAGTGTCAAACTATCAATTAGTGACCTTCAACCATCAAAAGGAAACTTGCTCCATAAGTTCGTTGTGCAAGTTTGTTTTGCATGTTTTGGAAATGACTGTTTTTGTGGTCAACTTCAAAGTTAGTTTCTCACCACATGGAAAGGAATATTTGAAAACTGAAAGAGGATTTTGTCAAGAAATCGCCCATTAAAAAAAAACTCTCTCAGGTTCTTCACATGTGTCATGGTTTGGAAGATTCAACTGGATATTTACATCCTATTTTTCAAATTTAAACATTTAATGATTTCCTATTATAGTCATTATCTTTGGGCACGGATCCCAAGATTCTTGAAAGGAATATTTGAAAAATGAAAGAGGATTTTATCAAGAACGATCCCATTCACAAAATGCCTCTCATTTTCTTCACAAGTGTCATGGTTTGGAATATTCGAATGGATCTTTACAACCTATTTTTCAGATGATTTCCTGTTTTAGTCATTGTCTTTGGGCACAGATCATGAGACTAAGGAGGGGAGTTTTCGAAAACAAAAAGAAGTTTTCTAAAGAACGGGCTCATATACAAAACCATCTCTCATTTTTGTAACCCATATCATTATTCGAGAGATATGATGTTATATTTTGTTGGTTGTGGAGCCCTATTAACTTCCTAATTCACAGGTCTTTGTTTTTCAGCTATGTTTATACCCGATGAAGACTTTACACCATGAAATACTTACACTCCTCCATGCGGGGGAGTGCATAGGGGGGTTACCTCCTCTACGGGGTCTAGGGGCAAAGCCCCCGAAGGAAAATTTTCCTTGTAAATGTATACTGCAGTTTCATTGTAAATCTGGACCATTCATTATAAGGTCACATATTTGATGGTAGAAGTTATGTTAGGGTTTTTTCCCCTAGTGTTATCACTCTGTAATTTCTTAGGATGAATAATAAATGGGTAGAGGTAACTACAAAACCACTGTGGATTCAATGATCTATACCTCCAAGACAGAGAGATGGATCTCTCTATATGATTTAGCTTTTTGGATTAGAATGTTAAGCTAGTGATGAAAGTACATGGTTGTTTGTTTGTTTTGAATTGTTTGGTTGGAAAAACAAGGAAAAAACCATTGGAAAATGGAGTCACAACTCAGGGTGGATCAAAACCAGGTCATAACAGGATAATATGGTAGGGCAAGGTAAGAAAATCCACTAGATATTCAAGATTTAATGCATGGAAAAGATGGAATAGATTAAGAAATCCAATTAAACATAGAGCAACTGAGAATTCTGAGTTTAATATTTATTGGAAAAACACATAAATTATTCCAAGCAAGTGACAGAGGGTAAATTTAAACCGATCGTGTCCTTTTGTCTCCTTAAAATAATTCATAATGTAGAAAACAATTTTGATAACAGAAAGAACATAATTATAGAGAAAATAAACTTCACCAATGGGATTGGCCACAAGAATCCTACAATGGTCACACTATATTACTAGAAATATCATCCATGGAGGTTCTGTGAGCTGCCTTATAGATTTATTTTTATCCTTCTAACAGATCCTAAATGATAAACCCTTCATACTTCAAAATGGGAAGTATTTATAAACTTATTTACAATGATCCTGTCATTAATGACCATGATCGAATTTAGGAAAATCTAAACTAATTAGATTTCAGATCACAATCATAGATTTTTGTTGAGATTCATTCAGAGATATGGCACTGTTTTGATGAGATATGTGGATTATTTGTGCCTTTGAATTGGATTTATTTTCCATTTGTCATTTTGACTCTTTGCCCCTGAAATTCTACAAAATGGGGTCCAAAGGGGTATTCAAATATCATGATATGAGATAGCTGTGTGAAATCCAGGGGATTTTTTTGTATATCAACCTATTTTGAGTAAAAACCTCTCTCAGTTTTATGAAATTCCTCTCCATATGTACGAGATATTCATTTGAAAAAGATGTGTAAAATAGGCAACAAATAAATCCTGAAAACTAGGCGCCAAAGATTCTCTCAACTCTCCCAATCGGTGACACCTATAGAAAAAATGAAAGAGGTTATTTTTCCTTGGTTCATGCTGGGAAAAAATTATCTTTTGGTTTCTCAAAATTCACCTTGGTAATCCTGGAAATATCCTCGGAAGATAACTGGTCAAAAACATTTTTGGGAGGAGGACATTGGTTATGTATAGGATGACATGGGGATGAGTATCCAATAGGGAGATGGGGAGTATGGGAGGAAAGGTGGATGGTAGTGGAATTGAAGGGAAAAGTGTCGGGTAGTGAGAGGAGAATCATATGTGGGGAGGTGACAGACTGAACGTTGGAGGATGAATGGGAGCATGAGTGGAGGTGGCATGTAGGCAGGAGGTGACGGGTGGCGTGTGGTGAGAGGAGATGAGAGCGTAGAGGAGAGAAGTATGAGTAGTAAGGAATGGTGTGTGTTAGTGTGAGTGGAGGATAGGTGTTNTTGGATGAGTGGTTAGGCGGGTTCCCGAAGGGGGGGGTAGGTGGTAAGCTAAATTGAGTTGGGGGGTGGGGTTTAGTAAGATATGGGAGTGACATGTCATGAGGGGACTGCACTGGGAAACCACTTATACTGGACCTGCCACCCCCACCATTAAAGGAAGAAGGCTTGGGGGTTCCGGAATTCATTTTCAAACATTGATTTGGTTGTGCCTTGATCAACTGGTGAGAACTGTGCACCCATTATTCACATAATGACAAAAGGTCACATCCTGACCAAAAATTAGGACAAAATCAAAATGTGGGTCGTGCTAGGCTTCCCATTTCTTTATTTTTCACCAAGGTGTTTTTCCTAAGCTAGAAATGATCAATTTTAACCAATCCAGAGGTATTTTGACTGTGCAGACCCTGTTGATTTTCCTCTTTCTCTTTTCTTTGGGAAGTTATTTGCAGAAGGGAATATCATTTACCACATACAACCATTGAAAGAATAAATCCCAATCACCATCTGATCCTATGAAATATAGGGTTCTAATAGTGGCTCCACTTGTGGATGGTGATCTCCTTGTGAGGTGCTAAGAACACCATAAACGAGGTAGCCTTGCTCATAAACTGATCCAAAACCTGCAACCAGTTCTGTCCAAAATATTTTGTAGGCTAAACTTCAAACATAAATATGATCTATGTACTGAATCTGAATTGTACCCTGAAATCCAAACTTTACTTTTAAAACTAAAAATTGAAACCAATTTGAGAACGAAACTGAAATGTAATGAAAAAGATGCTTTCCCAATAAGATTATTTGCACACCTACCTACCCTAATCTACTGAAATTACTGCTCCATTAAGTAATGGAAAAATGCCAATTAATCCAATCCAGTAGTTGATCTAATGACTCTTCTCTTTCAATTTTTTAAACCAGTATCAAAAAAAGAACTTGCATGGGAAACAAAGACTGATTTCCAACCCGATCTTCACAACTCAAAGCCCTGAGACTGTGGACAATCACATAAACTTTAGGTATCAATGGGAATTCTGAAAAGAATAGATCCTCCATATAGGCATCTATAGGATCATGATAAACATGACCTATCTCCTGATATTCAAATTTATCCATTTTAATACCATGACCTGATAATACACATATGACATCTGTATCAATATGCGAATTCTGATTTTTCTATAGATTTTCTAATGAACTTTGAGAAGAAGTTGTTGTTGAATCAAACCATGAAAATGAATATCTAATAATTTCTATATAATAAATGATTTTAAGTCCACAAATGACACATGCAACATGATCTTGACAACACAGGTCATCCAACGGATCAATTATTGGATCCTGAAGAGACTGACATAACTGCTGCATTAATTCCAATGAAATTTCCTGACTTTATATTTATTTATTCTTCAACATTTGCTCAAGAGTCTCCTTCAAAATTTCAAATGAATTAAAGAATAATGGTACAGAGTTGTATTCCACTGATTCAAATTTTGTTTCGGGCTTTGAACTTTCATCTGGAATTTGAAAGTCAAGGGAAACTAGTGGCTGTAATCCTGGATATAAAACATCTTCCATGTCATCAATGACATCCTTAACTGATTCATTAGAAGATTCTACATCTTCACTATTTACAACTTCTTTATAATTTTCTCTCAGAAATTTAAATGAAGAGAAACATAAGGGTAAATTCTTTTCACTTACTTTGAAATTTTCTGCATTTTTCTCATTGCTCTCATAATTGCTATGCACAGGCTGACGGTCATGTTTGAATTTCAAGTGATCTTCTTCCCCCCAACAATATGTTGTTGATTGCTTTGGAAAATCCATCTTGATTTAATCCTCATCGTATTGATCATGCTTGGGTTGATAATCCATGAATGAAATGTCATCAAACATACACATCATATCAGATGATGGCTCTTCTACAAGCTGAGTTGGAGTTTCATCTTTGACTACATTGTGAATTGAATACATGAAACAATCATTTTCCAATCCATGATACCAAGGATGAGATGAAAAGTTTTTGGGAATAATGACCCTTTCTTTCTCTGTAACCAATGAAACATGATGCCCTTTAACAACAAGTTCATTTCCCATGATGACTTTTTGCATCATTTCTTTCATTGTGCTAGTTAGAATGTCCAGTTTAGCTTCTAAATATTTCAGCTACTCCTTTCCTATTTTCTTCCTTTCTTCTTCCTTGATCTTTGACCTTTTGATCAACAAATTAGCTTCCACACTAATTTCACTGTCTTGAATCTCCTTTATTGTAGTAGTGTTCCTTTCTCTCAACTGAAATGCCATCTCTGAATCAAAGGAATTTGGGTAATGTAAGAGAGCTAAACCAAGAGGTGGTCTTATATCAACAGGAATGGAATTGTAAACTTGATTGAATCTGGCTGAAAAGTGTTTCACTGTCTCTCCTGGTTGTATTTTCAAATGATAATACTACTCTAAAATGAGAAAATGATTTCTCTTGATCTCCCATTTATCAAGTAATATTTTTAAAAACTGTTGAATATTGGGAATGCTTGCAGCTGACAAAATTTTGAACCATTCCTTATCTCTACCTTGCAAAGATAAAGCAAAACTCCTAATGCATACATCATCTTCCTCAACCTAGAAAAGGTCAAGATAATTTTCAAAACATTGTATGTGTTTTTCAAATGTGATATTATCATGTTCTCCATCAAACCTGGGAAGATGTTTGTAATAATTGGCAGGGAAATCATGGAGTATAGGAGGTAATACAAGAGGCTTGTATCTATATGGAATATATATAGGTGCAAGAGTATGTACAAATATTGTAAAACTTAGCTTGATCTCTTGAGGCTCCTTAGGTTGAATTTGGTAAACATGAGTTTCAACAATATGATCTTGGACAGGTTCACAAAAAGGGACGAAATAATTAAAAATAAAACCAATTATGTCTTGGGTACAATTCCAACTTTCATATCTGATCTTTTCAGATTGTCTTGTCATGTTTCAAGTTCTTCCTCCAATGGAGTCTTTGAAACTGATTGGAGTTGATTGGAGTTGCCAGGTGGATGATTCAACCTTCTTGTGTCTGATCATTGTCCACCATTAGTAATCAGATCTGGAACTTGATACACCTTTCTAAGGAACATTCCCCAGTATGGTTGCCACTATGTTACCACTCTGTAATTTCTCAAACTGAAGAAGAAATGTGCATAGGTAACTACAAAACCACTTTGGAGTCAAGGATCTATCCCTCAAAGACTCAGAGAGAGATATTTCTGTATGATTTAGCTTTGTTTGGATTAGAATATTAGGCTAGTTATGAAAGTACATGGTTTTTCGTTTGTTTTGAATTGTTTGGTTGGAACAATAAGGGAAAAACCATTGGGAAATGGAGTCATAGATCATAATGGATCAAAACCAGGTCATAACAGACTAATATGGTAGGGAAAGGTAAGAAAATCCATTGGATCTTCAATATTTAATGCATGGGAAAGATGGAACAGATTAAGAAATCCAATTAAACACAAAGAAACTGAGAATTCTGAGTTTAATCTTCAGTGGAAAAACACATAAATTATTCCACGCAAGTGTCAGAGGGTAAATTTTAACCGATTCTATCCTTTTGTCTTCTTAAAATAATTCAGAATGTAGAAAACAATTTTGATAACAGAAAGAACAAAATTACAGAGAAAATAAACTTCACCAATGGGATTGGCTACAAGAATCCTACAATGGTCACACTGTATTACTAGAAATATCATCCATGGAGGTTCTGTGATCTACCTTACATAATTAGTTTCATCCTTCTAACAGGTCATAACTGATCAACCCTTCATACCTTGAAATGGGAAGTATTTATAAGCTTATTTACAATGATCCTATCATCAATGACTAGGATCGAATTTAGGAAAATCTAAACTAATTAGATTTCGTATTACAATCATAGATTTTTGTTGAGATTCATTCAGAGATATGGAACTATTTTTATGGGATTTGTGGATGATATGTGCCTTTGAATCTTATTTCTTTTCCATTTGTCATTTTGACTCTTTTCCCCCAAAATTCTTCAAAATGGGGTCCAAAGGGGTATTCTAATATCACAATATGAGAAAGCTGTGTAAAATCAATGGGAGGTTTTTGTATGACAACATGTTCTGAGTAAAAAATCTCTCAATTTTATGAAATTCCTCTCCATCTGTCTGGGATCTTCGGTTGAAAAAAATGTGTAAAATAGGTCGAAAATAAATCCTGAAAATAGTCGCCAAAGATGCTCTCGACTCTCCCAATCGGTGACACCTGTAGAAAAACTGAAAGAGGTTATTTTTCCTTGGTTCGTGTTGAAAAACAACATCTTTTGGTTTCTCAAAATTCGCCTTGGTAATACTTGAAATATCATCGGAACATGACCAATCAAAAACATTTTTTGGAGGAGGATAGTGGTTACGTATAGGATAAAATGGTGATGAGTATGCAATAGGGAGATGGGGAGTATGGGCGGAAAGGTGGATGGTAAGATAATTGAAGGGACAGGTGTCAGGTAGTAAGAGGAGAATCATATGCGGGGAGGTGACAGACTCGAGGTTGGAGGATGAATGGGAGCATGAGTGGAGGTGACATGTAGGTGGGAGGTGATGGATGGCGTGTGGTGAGAGGAGACAGGAGCATATAGGAGAGAATTATGATTAGGCAGGAATGGTGTGAGGTAGTGTGAGTGGAGGACAGGTGTCAGGTAGGGAGAGTGGCGGTATTGGATGAGTGGTTAG
>JASDQU010438040.1:0-14316 GCA_032191745.1 Picea mariana | reverse complement strand
AAAGGAAGAAGTCTCAAGGGGGTCCAGAATTCACTGTCGACCATTGATTTGGGTGCGCCTTGATCAACTACTGAGAACTATGCACCCATTAATCATATAACAAAAAAAGTTCACATCCTGACCAAAAATTAGGATAAAATCAAAATGTGGGTCGATCTAGGCTTCCCATTTCTTTATTTTTCCTAAGCTATAAATGATCAATTTAAACCAATCAAGAAGTGTTTTGACTGTGGAGACTGTGCTAATTTTCCTCTTTCTCTTTTATTTGGGAAATTATTTGCAGAAGGGAATATCATTTACCACATAAAATCATTGAAATAATAAATCCCAATCACCATTTTATCCTATGAAATATATGGTTCTAACACCTAGAAGTAAACCCTCTTTTATGAGGGAAATGTATTGTGAATATTGTATTTTGAGTGAGGAGACTGTGAGAGAAAGAAGATGAAGTTACAACGGGTGTGTTGTAGGTTGTATCCCTTCATTTTCTGGACAATAATAAAGGAAAGACCTGGAAATTTCTCTGGTGGATGTAGCCCACACTGGGTGAACCATGTATTTCTGTGTCTCTATTGTATTGTCCATCTTCTATGTTTTATTTCCACATTTGTTTTATTTTATTGCTCCATGATCCTATTTTTCTAACAATTAGTATCAGAGCGAAAGGTAAATTGTAGGAAAAGAGGGTTCCTGGTTCGAGTGGGAGAAATGGCGAAAGATAGAAAGTTTAGGTTCAAGAAATTTAATAGCCAAAACTATCAGTAATGGAAGATGCAAATGGAATATTATTTATATCAGAAGGATATATTCCTACAATTTGGTGCAATAAAAAAGAAGTCGATGACCATGAAGGATGAAGAATGGGAGGTTCTTGAAAGAAAGGCACTACGAATGATATGGCTGATCCTGGAAGTGTCGATGGATTTCAATATTTCGAAAGAAAATAAAACGAAGGAGCCGATGGATGCATGGGCTAAATTGTATGAAAACCCCCCGACGTCCAATAAGGTGTTTCTAATGAAGATATTATTTAATATGAAGATGTCAGAAGGTGGGTCTGTTGCAGATCATTTAAATGAATTTAATACGGTTACTAATCAACTAAGTTCTGTAAAATTGAACTTTGATGATGAGGTCAGGGCTCTTCTAATCTTTTGCTCATTGCCAGAAACCTGGAACGACTTGGTCATGGTTGTAAGTAACTTGGTCTCTAGTTCAAACACTTTAAAATTTGATGATGTTGTTGGTGTTATCCTTAGTGAGGAAATGTGATGGGAAATCATAGGTGAGACATCAGGTAATGTGTTAAACGTGGAGAACAGGGGAAGACAAAATGATAGAGGAAATGGATTAGGGAGCCGCAATAATTCTAGGAAGGGAAGATCCAAATCCATATTTGAAAAGATAGAGTGCTGGAATTGTGGGAAGAAATGGCATATGAAGAAAGACTGCATAGCTCCAAAGAAACAAAGATATGGACAACACGAGAAAAATCAGGAAGCAAATGTAACAAGTGATGTGTTACAAGATTCTTTGATTCTTTATGTAGACAATACTTCTGAGTATTGGGTAGTATATTCAGGGGATTCATTTCATGCCACACCCCATAGGAAACATTTTCTATATTATGTTCAAGGTGATTTTGGATAGGTTCATTTGGGTGATGATGCACCATGCAAAATTGTTGGAATGGGAAATGCAAAAATAAAGAAAACCAATGGAAACCAATGGTTGTTGAAAGATGTAAGACATGTTCTAGATCTAAGGAAAAATATAATTTCAATAGGGAATTTGGAAAGTGAAGTTTGCATATCCATATTTACAGATAAGGTGTGGAATGTCACCAAAGGATCATTGGTGATAGCAAAAGGAGAGAAGTTAGGTACATTGTATTTATGTACTGGTAATACTGACTCTTCTATCTCTTTAGCTTCTACAGGAGTGGATACAACACTGTGGCATCATAGGATTGGACACATGAATGAGAAGGGGATGAAAATACTTCACAAAAGAAATTTGTTTCCAGATCTTAAACAAATTGATTTGGATTTTTGTGAGCATTGTGTTTATGGAAAATAGAAGAGAGTCATATTTCTCAAAGTCGGAAAAGAAAAGAAGAGTGAAAGGTTAGAGCTTGTGCATACAAATGTATGGGGACCAACTCATGTATCATCTCTTGGTGGCTCTCATTATTATGTTAATTTTATTTATGATGCAACTAGAAAAACTTGGGTTTATTGCATTCGACAAAAATCTGATGTTTTTTATGCTTTTAAGAAATGGAAAGCTTTGGTTAAGAATGAGATGGGAAAAAGGTTGAAGTGTCTCAGATCAGAAAATGGAGGTGAATATTGAAGCAAGGAGTTTGATTATTACCATTCATACCATGGGATTCGTAGAGAAATACAGTTCCAGTAACACCACAAGAAAATGGTGTGTCAGAAAGGATGAATAGGACAATCATGGAGCATGCAAGGAGTATGAGATTGTATGCTAGTTTTCCCTCACAGTTCTAGGAAGATGTTGCAGATAATGTTGTTTAATTAATAAACCTAGGACCTTCAAGCTATTTGTATGGTATTCTTCCAGAGGAGGAATGGATAGGTAAAAAGGTAAACTGTTCTTTTTTGAAGACTTTCGGTTGTGAATCATTTGTCCATTGATAAAAAAAATAGAACAAAGCTTGAGGAAAAATACAAGAAGTGTACCTTTATTGGATACGGTGTTAATGATTTTGGTTATCGCTTATGGGATTATGAAAATAAAAAAATCATTAGGATTAGAGATGTCATATTCAATGAGAAGGTCATGTACAAAGTCCAGTTGCAGGGAAAGAAACATGAAAAAAAAACAGAATACAGAGTACTTGATGAGATCACTGAAAAAGAAATTCCAAAGGTACTAGAAATTAAAAATGTACAACAACATGATCAACATGTACCTCAAACTCCTGCAAGTGTTTTAGAATATATATCAAGTTAAGTAGACCCCCTGGATGATAATCTCCTTCATTGTATTATTTATTGTTGATTTATTCTGGTGAATCATAATGTTATGAAGAGGAAATGCAGGTAGACACCAAAAATAAGTGGGAGAAATGCATGGAAGAGAAAATGGATTCCTTGGTAAATAACGAGACTTGGCACTTGGTTGAGTTTCTTGCAGGAAAAAGAGCATTGCAAAATAAATGGTTTTACAAGTTGAATGAATAATATGGAGGAAAACAATGGTACAAGGATAGGCTTGTTGTAAATAGGTTTGCACAAAAGAAAGGTATAGAGTTTGATGAAAATTTTTCTCATGTTGTTAAAATGACTTCAATTAGGACTATTTTAAGTCTTGTGGAGGAAGAGATTTATATGTAGTAGCCACAGGGGAATGAGGTCAAAGGGAAGGAGAATTTGGTATGCAGGTTGAAGAAGATCTTGTATGGCCTAAATAAAGCTCCAAGGTAGTGGTATTTGAAGTTTGACAGGTTTATGACATAACATGGTTATAGTAGATGGCATTCTAATCACTGTATTTATTTTAAAAAGCTAGAAAATGTAAGCTATGTTATCTTTCTATTGTATGTAGATGACATGGTTGTTGTAGGGTCTAATATGCAGGATATAACTTTTTTCAAGAAGAAATTAGCTAATTCATTTGCGACGAAGGATTTGGGTGCTTCACAGAAAATCCTTGGTATGAGAATAGTAAGAGACAGGAAAAATTGCAAATTGAGATTGTCTGAGGGCGAGTACATTGAGAAAGTGTTGGAGAGGTTTAGAATGTAGAATGAAAAACCAATTAGTACACCTTTGGCCATACATTTCAAATTAAATAAGGAAATGTGTCCCAAGACACATGAGGAGATAGAATACATGTCCAGGGTCCTTTATTCATCAACAATTGGAAGCTTGATGTATGTGATGGTTTGCATAAGACCATATATTGCACATGTAGTGGGAGTTGTGAGCAGGTATATGAACAGTCCAATAAAAGAACATTGGGAGAAAGTAAAGCGGATTCTCAGGTATTTTAGAGGTACTACTACTCATGCATTATGTTTTGAAGGTTCAAACACTATTCTACAGGGATATGTTAATTCAGATATGGAAGGTGACAAATATAGTAGGAGGAGCACCACGTGGTATGTTTTTACTATAGGTGGAACAAAAATAAGTTGAATTTCCAAACTTCAAAAGGTTGTTGCACTTTCAACAATAGAGGCAGAGTATGTTGCTTCTACAGAGTCTAGTAAAGAGATGATTTAGTTACAGAGGTTTATGAAGGAATTGGGAAAGAAGCATGAGAAAAAAAATCGTGTACTATGATAGTGAAAGTGCCATTAATATTTTAAAGAACTCAGCCTTTCATTTGAAGAGTAAGCATATACAACTTAGGTACCATTTCATATGATCCATCTTGGAAGATGGACATTTGAAGTTGGAAAAGATACACACTAGACAAAATCCTATAGACATGTTAAAAAAGGGAGTAACCAGGGAGAAATTGAGTTCCTGATCAGTTTCAGTTGGTCTTCAAGAATGAATATGAAGATGATAAATTTTCCAGGTCCAAGAAGGATCATATTCCATCATATACAATAGCGGTGGAGTTGTTGAGATCAGTCTCCAAGTGGGATATTGTTGGTTCTGGAGCCTGATTATGTTTTTGATTCAAAGGTATTTGTTTTCAGTTGTATTTATACCCCATGAAGACTTTACACCCCAGAAGAATGTACACTCCTCCAGGAGGGGGAGTGCCAAGGGGGGTTAACCCCTCTGCGAGTTCCAGGGGAAAGCGAGCCCTTGAAGGAAAATAATCCTTATAAATGTATATTGTAATTTCATAGTAAATATGGATCGTTCATTATAAGGTTGTAGATATGACGGTATAAGTTATGTTATGGTTTTTTTCCCTAGAAGGAAACCCTATTTTATGAGGGAAATGTTGTGCGGCTATGTATTATTATGAATATTGTATTCTGAGTGAGGAGACTGTGAGAGAAAGAAGAGGAAGTTACAAAGGGTGTGTTGTAGGTTGTATCCCTTCATCTGCTAGATAATAATAAAGGAAGGACCTGGAAATTTCTCTGGTGGACGTAGCCCACATGGGTGAACCATGTATATTTGTGTCTCTATTGTATTGTGTATATTTTGTGTTTTATTTCTGCATTTGTTTTATTTTATTGCTCTGTGATCGTGTTTTTCTAACAATCTTTGACCCCTATTTTCCAGAAAATTGATTCATATTTCCTAGTAGGCAGTTCTAAATGTGTTGCTATAATTTTGTAACTAGATCCAACTTTGGGAAGGAGTTGATCTCGACATTCTCATCTTGGTGAAGTGTATTTTATGTATATTTGTAATTTTGATTGACTAAAGGAGTTGGCAAAAACATAGAGGAGATTTCTTTGAACATTTTGTAATTTTTATGAAGTTTAATGAAATATTAGTGTAGAAGTATAGTGTTATTCATACCATAGATTCTTGTGGTGATGATATGAAGTGTGTGTTTCCCTCTCATGTAGGTATTTCATGTATTATTTTCTTATTTCATCTACAACCTTTATATGCTTAAATTGGAAATATAATTCTATGGAATTCATCTGATATTGATGCTTTAGATTCAAGCAATTTAAGTAGTGTTATCTCTTCTTAACCCAATCAAAATTCATCACAGTTGGTGCTCTTAATGTAGTTAATTTTTTTCTCTTTCTTCCAACATACAACAACAATATTTAAACCTAAATATTAGCACTTATCTATCCTCTTCTTCCTTGATAGTTCTACCACCAGTCATCGATAGTTCATTTTGATTCAAAGTTGACTCCATTCCCAATGGATTTCTCTCTCTTCTCTACCACCACATCTTCAACCCTTATTTCTATTTCATATCTGGCCAATAAGCCTAATTTACATTGAGAGATCCCTCTTTGGTTTGAAGAGGTGATATTACAAGGCCAAAGTGGTCTGTGGTTACCTCTTTGGTTTCCCTCCCACAACCAAGGGAAATTACAAAGTGATAACATTTTTGGCACCGTTGTTGGGGAGTGAACATGAAATTTTTCCTGGGATAAACGAAAAATTTCAGATCTAAGAATTGATGGTGAATAGTAGTCATACATAGAAAGGTTGTACATCATTCACCCGGCGACTCCATTTTCAAGAATCTAGAGTTCATAATTTTCACGACGACTCAATTGTCCAAAGACTTAGTAGCCTAAAGAATTTCTCGATGACTCCACTACTTCAATATGGATCATAGATCTGTAAGGTACGCTCCAATGAATCACTCTCACATTCCTAGTTTTCCAAATCGAATGCATTGCATAGATTGGCAGACATATATGCCTAGATCCACATATATGCCTAGATCCATAGATGGAAAAGAAGACGATGTTGCTCTTCACTTAGTTAAATTTCATATTCATGTGCATAAGCTAAAGGTTCAATTTCATGAAGACTACTTGATGAAGATGTTCATGGTCACCTTGGAGGGAAAGGAAAAACAATGGTACAAAAATTTACCATTTGCAAGTCTTTATTCATTACAAGATTTTCATACAATATTTTTTGAAAATTATAAAAGATCCTATCCATCATTGTTATTGGTTCAAGATTGTTGTCATCATTTTGAAATTTTTATTTAAAACTTGGAGAATGCTTATGAAGATGATGAGTTCATGGATGAGGAAATTTTAGAGGCAATTTATGAAAATCCTTTTCAACATCAGGAATAGAAATTAGAGCATAATTGTTACGAAGATAAAGTTGATTTTTATCAAACATTATCTTCCCCTTTGACTGAAGGTGAAACTCATTAGAATTGTAATGATGAAAGACATGTTATATCTCTTGAATTTGATGAAATGTTTTTAGCAACCTTGCCAGTCTTCATGTGATTGAGAGTATGAGGATAACCATTCATATGTTTCTTCATATTATGTATTTTCTGAATCTTTGTTTCAAGAAAAGGTTGGTCAAAATCATATTTATGAAATTGGATCTATAGAAACTTTAGACAGTAAGCCATCACATGAAATATAATTTTAGGAAATGAATGCATAATCCTATCAAATTTATATCACATAGTTACAATGGAAAGAGACTAATGTTCATGAAGATGTTTGTCTCGGTTCTCCTGGAAATCAAGATGAAACTCCTGTTGATATCCATGAAGGGTCAATTATGGAAATTTTTGTAATTGATGATGTGGCTTCCTCAATTCAATATTTTCAAGAACAAACTATTCTTTTCTCTGATGAGAATGATAATCTTGATGAACAGATTGTTTTCTTTCATTTCGAAGAGGGTCTTGTGTTGGATGACATAGAACAATTAGAAGTTGTAAATGAAAGGAATGCTTGTATTTTTTATGACCTTCAAGACATGGTAGTGTATCACGCTTTTGAAGATTCTTTTGCAGTTTTGTTGGAATCATTATGTAAAGTGAATTTTGTAGAGTTCTTAAAATTTGAAGGTGGATTTAGATTTCATATTGAGTGGCCATATTTTAATCTTTTCTTTCGTTTTGGAGAGAATCAAAGCAAATGCCACTCAAGTAGCCATTTGTTTGATTGGTTACATTAGAAATATGAGATCACTTGAATTCAGCAGTTTCCTTAAATGGTTAGAGTAGGAATGTTGTGCTAATAATATTGGTTGGAAAGCATTTGTTTCAATTTGGATTCTAGAAGTATGGTTCTAAATGTGTGCATAGTTTCAGTGTACTGTTTTGGTTTTCAAATTGGGTTTGATTTGAGTTGGAGAAGGACACAAGTAAGTTTCAAGGTTGGTAATAGCCCAATGGATGAAGGTACCTGGTCAACGAGTTCTTTGTTTACTCATAGGGAGGACAACATCCCCATTGGAGCCAATGTTAGTGTCCTATAATTCGCTCAAGGGTCAAAGTTTGAATCGAGTATTTGACATATATTAGGATGTTGAAGAAAATGGTATTTGAAAGGGTAATGAAGTGGTCCTAGGGATTCTTATCATCATCTCAAGTGTAAAAATATCAATCAGTGACCTTCAACCATCAATCAAAGCCAAATACTAGAAGAAAATGTCAAAAGGAAACTCATTGTGCAAGTTCACTCTGCAAGTTCACTAAATGATTTTTTTTGCAATCAACTTCAAACTCAGTTTCTCACCACATGGAAATAATTATTTTAAAAATGAAAGATAATTTTGTCAAGAATGAGCCCGTTCACAAAAACCTCTCCCAGTTTTGTCACAGGTTTCATGGTTTGGAAGATTCGAATGGATCTTTACATCTTGCTTTTCAGATTTAAACATTTAATGATTTCCTATTTTAGTCGTTATCTTTGGGAACAGATCCTGAGATACTGGAAAGGAATATTTAAAAAATGAAATATTTTTTTCTCAGTAATGGGTTCATATACAAAAAACTCTCTCATTTTTTTAACACCTATCATGATTAAAGATATATGATGTTATCTTTTACCACTATTTTCAAGAAAATTGATTCCTATTTCCTAGTAGACAGTTCTAAACGTGTTGCTATGATTTTGTTACTAGATCCAATGTTGGGAAGGTGTTGAGATTAACCTCATCAACTTGGGGAAGATTCTTTTCTGTATATATTTGTAATTTTTATTGACTAAAGGAGTTGGCAAAAACATAGAGAATATTTCTTTGAACATTTTGTAATTTTTCTAAAGTTTAATGAAATATTAGTGCATAAGTACAGTGCTATTCATACCAGAAATTCTTGTGGTGGTGATATGAAGTGTGTGTTTCCCTCTCATGTATGTATTTCCTGTTTTCTTTTCTCATTTCATCTGCAACCTTTATATTCTCAAATTGGAAATCTAATGGTCTGGAATTCATCTGATATTGATTCTTTAGATTCAAGAAATTTAAGTATTGCTATCTCTTCTTAACCCAATCAGAATTCATCTCAGCTAGTTTTTTGAATGTGGTTAATTGTTTTCTATTTCTTCCATCACACAACAAAAATATTTAAACTGAATATTGTACAGGCCAAATACCACAAACTTAATATACATACTCAATACACATTACATAAATATAAACACACATATATAATTCATTTATATTTAATTAAACCATGAAAATTGATTAAATACTTAGTGTTGTTACATACATGTTGTGGTATAGGTTGTGGTACACAATTTATTCTTGGTATGATACATGTTGATGGTTTGGTACATGGTTTGGTACATAATTGAGACACATATCTTGTGATGGTATGTTGGTGATTTTGGTACATGCTTAATATAGGAATGTGTTGGTGATGTGGGACATATAGTTGAGAGGTGTCCTTGGTACAGTGACAACGACAGTGATAGTGGCAGTGGCAGTGAAAGTGATAGTGACAGTGGAAGTGATAGTGGTAGTGGAAGTGATAGTGATAGTGGTAGTGATTGTGGTAGTGAAAGTTGGTATACACTTATATTTCAAGGAAGCAATATGGGCAAGGAAAGGGGGTTGTATCCTTCTTCCTATTGGTGACAAAGAACATAGGGAGTTGAAGTTTCCTTCAGGTTGGATATTGAGAATCAATGCCTTGTATCATCCTTCTGGTTGGAGCTAGAGAATTCAGGGAGTTTTATCTTCCTTTAGGTTGGTGGTTGTAAATAAGGGGGTTTGTTCCTCCTTCCATTTGGTGTTGGAGAATTGAGAAGTTGGTGCTTCCTATGAATGTATTATTGATATACATAAGAAGGTATTGTGTGGTTTTCTCTTGTTTGGGTTTCCACGTAAATTTTGGTGTACTGTGTAGTTGATGTGATGTTTCTTATGTTTATATTCTCATGATACAATGCTGATATATTGATTATATACTAATAATATATTTTTGACTAAGTTGATGTTTATGTATTGTGGTTAAATGTGGTAAAAGTGCTCATACTAATTAAACCCCCCTCTTAATATTCCAACAATTTGTATTAGAGCAGGTTCCTTCAAGAACAATTTAACCACCGGAAGGGAGATGATGGATTGCATTGAGAATGGAGCATCGATGTTCAATAGTTAGAATGGTCTGTGCTATGATATATGGACTTGAAGAACGAAATTATTTTTATAGGCATAGGGATATGATGTTTGGAAATCAGTTATTATAGGATACACCGATCCACAAGAACTTTGAGAGTTAAAATATTCAAGCTCCACAAGAACTTTGAAGAGATAGATACATCCACATGATCAGTAGAGAATGTTGAACATAAGAACTCTAGGTTGCCATAAAAGAAGAATGAAGAAAAGAGTAAAAGTTACATAGAAGTATTGAAAGGAATGAGTCATGGTTAACCAAAATCAAAATAAAATGATAAAGATACATCTTGAAGAAGACCCTCCACTTTCAAGCCAAAAACAAGCTTCAATCATGATCAACCAAGGAATAAATTCACAAGGAGTACACCACAAAGAAAACCATTCACTCCTAGGTATGTAAATTTATTTTATGGTCATTTTTTATTGTACCAACTTTGGACATAAAGTTGCATATTGCGGGGCTTATGGAAGAAATGATCAAGCAAGAAATGCTTATGTGGCCCCACATGACATTGAATGTTACAAATTCTATAACTATGGACACATATCTCGTGAGTGTAAAAGCATGATACTTCTATGAAAGAAAACACTACTATTAGATATTAGGAAGTATGGATAAGAAAACAAGAACATGTAAAAGATGAACAAATGAATGAAGGAAACCCATAAGTCATACTCTTAGGATTGGAAATATTGAGAGATCAATAAGAATCTATAGGGAAAAAGTAAGATGCCATATACATGAAGGTTTGGAGAATAAATGAAAAAAAAAGAACAAGTGAATAGATACCAAGTCCCAGAGATCACAGAATTGGCAGTAGTGAGAGAAAGAAAAGAAGAGAAGGTGAATAAAGAACAAGCCCAAGATATTGTACTTTCAAGAATAGTATTGCACGATCAATCCACAGGAAGAAATAAATAAGTCATAGTTTGGAAAAATGGCGAGTCTACAGACGAAGAGGAAGATGATTTTGGATCAGAGCGAGTATTTTTCTCATCCATGTGGCTTGGAGACTCACAGTAAATATGAATATTGAACAAGAGGAGTCGGTGCAATGTCTATTACAGATCAAAGAACCATACTTTGAGAAGTTTGAAGTGTTTGCAGAGATAGATTCAGAGAATTCATATAGAATAAGTACAGAGTGATAGATCAGTCAAAATTTTGGACAATTGAGTAACAAAGTTATGGATAGTATACAACATATGAACATAGATGGATACTTAGAAGGTACAAATAACATGGGTTATAGAATATACATAGTAGTGCATATACAATTGGAATTAGTAGAAAGGAAAGCAGTAAAAGGAACAACAGAAAAATGAAAGAAAAATAGTCATCAAAAGCTATATAATCAGAGGAAAATTGTGAATAATATGATCATTGATGTCTAAATAGTAAACATACCAGGCCATGAAGATTTGAAGTTAAGAAATTTTGAATGCTTCTATATATGTCAAAGAGTTACAAGAGGAAGCACCAATGGAAAATAAGCAAGCACTAGAGAATAGGGAAGGAAACATTTGTAGGTAGGCTTACATTGATCTACATGACACTTTGCAAAGAAGTCAAGGGAAGAGAAATCACCAAGATATTATGAAAGAAAAATCAGTAGAATGCAAATAGGGGGAGAGATGAAAAAGAATTGAAGAATACAAGTAAAGATTATTTTGAAATGCTTCTCATATACATCAGAGTTTTACATGAGGAATCACCATGAAGATAAAAGCATAGGCTTGCGTACACGCAGAGAGAGGGAACAAATGAGATTTACCCTTTTTTCCCATGATTTCAAAGGAAGAGAAAAAGAAATATCAAGTGCATGAAGTTAGAGAAGGATTGTCCAGAGAAAGTATACTTTTAGGAGAATTCACAAGAGAAGAGGAACATGAGGAGAGAAGCATGTGAAGAGAAAGAAAAAAGGAATGGAAAGAAAGAGCGATGACAGATGCATGAAGACATACAGAGAAACCCAAAGGAGAGATACCCTTTTCCATTGATGTCAAAGGGGGAGAGGGAGAAACATTGATGAGGAGAAACGATCAAAGAGGGAGAATGAATATTGGAGTATCAACATTGCGATCAATTTTTCCATCAATGTTGGTGTTTCCACCAATTCCAAAGGGGGAGATTGTTGGATAGTTGGTTTTCATTGATGTCAACTCTTGGATATTGATGTCAACCCTTGGAGAATTCCATAAGCCCTAGATATATGATTGATATTAATGGTGAGTTATTTTTCATTGATGGAGTGGTTTATGCTAGTATATGTGATATATGCATTCATAAAGGATGGTGTAAATGTAAGTAACTCACTCATGGATGGATATTCATCGTCGTGACACTTCCAGTGATAGGTGGTACACCATGTGGTTCCTTATGGTTGAGGAGTTATGAGGTCATGAAGTTGGAAGCCCCAAAGATGGGTTACTAATCCCATAATGTGTTACAATGTGGGATAAGAAGCCTATAATCAGTTGCAAGTCATTAATGAAAGGGTAAAGTGGCTATAACAAGAAAGTTCAATAATCCATAAATTTAAGGAAATATGTTAGAAAAAATTATATACATCTCAAGAAGTTACTAATAAGTACATTCACACACATTATATTGAACATATTTTATGTGCTTAAGTGATTCTTATCTGAAGTAACCAAGGATATCTGAAGTGAATTTTAGAGGGAGGATGAAGTAAACAAGGGAGAAATTCCAAGGGAGGATGAAGTCTTGTGATGATGTGTTCTAAGGTATGTTATTTAAAGGTCATATCACCATTTTTTCTATAATTACTTTTCTAGAATGATTCAGATAGAGAAAATTGAAGGAGGTTAAGAATAAATCTCAAGGTACATGTGGTGAAAAAATCATCTTCTAAATAGTTTTATTTTTGGAGATACACTTTGTTGAAAATAAGGTTTTGGGCTAGTCCTGAAACTAGTCCGAAACAAGTGTTATGGGTAAAACAATCATAATGTCTTTATAGAGGATCCAAATTTAGTGAGAAAAAATGAATTGGATATCATCAAGTTTGCAGTATGCTACGTATGATTTTTAAAGATAGATATAAAATATTTAGTGGTGGCATGTTCTACAAGTTCAATCTCTAGAGTAAGCCAGAATTTAGTAAGGTATGTCATTTTTTCTATAATGTATTTTATGGGATGTTCCAAGCAGTGAAAATTGGAGAAATTGCAGAGAAGATATTGAATAATACTGGGTATAAGTTTTAGACCTTGAATCATTACAACTATGAAGTTATGCTTGTTTAAGGTTAGGTTTTGTGACTAATCCAAAAACTAGTCCTGCAAGACTAAGGTAAAGTTTGATGAAGATGTTATTATCTTGTTTTTGAAGTTGAGGAAGGTTTGCAAGTATATGATCTCATATACCAAGTCTGGTATATAGTCACAAGTACGTTTATATGTATGTTTTGAGGCTTACATGTTGATGATGTTATGGTCCATGTTTGAGGAAAGTCTTTGTTATATTGTTGAGTAATTGGCACATGATTGAGGCACATATTAGGTCCATGGTTGAGGCATATACCTGGTATAAGATCTTGGTTGTTTGGTACTTTTTTTAGGAACTTCATTAATGATATCCTATGGTACATGGTGTATGACATGGTTGAGACATATCATGAGTGATATGGTATATGGTTGAGGCACATGGTTTGAGGATCATCTTGGATATTGGGAACATTGTTTGAGATACATTTTTGGTATATGTATGGGACATTACTTAGTTACATTGATGCATGGTGAGATACATAGTTGATGCATGATATTGTGTTGACACATTTTATGGTGTTAGTTGTGGAGCCTGATTATCTTCTTGATTTAGAGGTATTTTACTTTTAGCTGTGTTTATACCCCATGAAGTATTTACACCCCAAAAGTATGTACACTCTTCCACGCGGGGGAGTGCTGAGGGGGGGTACCCCCTTTGCAGGGTCTGGGGGCAAGCGAGAGTTCAGGGGCGAAGCCCCCGAAGAAAAAATTGCCTTGTAAAAGTATATTGTAATTTCATTGTAAATCTAGACCGTTCATTATAAGGTTGCATATCTAACGATAGAGATTATGTTAGGGTTTTTTTCCCTAGAAGGCAACCCTCTTTTATGAGGGAAATGTATTGCGGCTATGTATGTTGGCGAGTATTGTATTCTGAGAGAGGAGACTATGAGAGAAAGAAGAGGAAGTTACAGTGGGTTTTGTTGTAGGTTGTATCCCTTCATTTTGTTGGATAATAATAAAGAAAGGACCTGGCAATTTCTCTGGTGGA
>JASDQU010438039.1:95870-117701 GCA_032191745.1 Picea mariana | reverse complement strand
CGCATGTAGATTTGGTTTTCGGTGTTTTTGCACCTGAAAAATCGAAGGGTACGAACCCCTCGTCCTCTTCTACCGCGAAAATCCGATACGCGAAACTCCGAAAGGTGGAATGCCAGGTTTTAATCCGAGGCATTGTTAGATTCTGCTTGTTGATTCTTTCTCCTCATTTGTTTCATCTCTCTCTGGAGTTGTTTAATTCTCCTTTGCTGACCCATGACAACTTCACTTTCTAGTGGATGCAATCATGGCTCTGCCTCCACCAGATACAATGCCCTTGGATTTTACATTCACAAAATTCTACGCAACTAGAGTGATAAAAAACAACTCCTTAGCCTTCAATCAACAATTCACCTTACGATGCCTGCACCTTCTCCACAATCGCAGATTGCTAGAGGTATTGATAGTGTCTTGCAAACCTGGACAACTTCCTCTCCATGTAGCTGTATCCCTCGCTGGCAAATATCTCTTCCAGGTAACTATAAGATTGTCCCTGAGCTGAGTAGAAAAATCCATGTAGATGAGATTCTTCTATCCTTCACATGACACTCTGAACCAATTTTCACAAAGGTGTAATCTTGAAGAGACAAGGCAAACTATTTGGRTGCATGAACCGATGATCAATATTAAAATAAAAATTTACTAAACAATTAAAATATTGGGTGTTCAATATTTTACATGCACAACTAGTTTAAATAGAAACCTTATGATCTAGAACAAGCGACGAGGGCCAAGCATAGCCAAAGGGGGCGCGATCTTGAACGTTAAACCAGGCGAACTTGAACACGCTTACAATATGTACCACACTTAGATTGGACTATAAGAACATGGCAATTTAAACCATGCAACTATAAGAGTCTCTTTAGACGACGAGAGATTGTTAGGCAGCTTCTGACCAACACTTGGCGTGAAGCATTCGACTCTGATTTATTTCACAATATCAAGAGGCTTTACCTGAAAGGTGCTTTGGTGCTGCAGATTCGAAAGTGTGATCACAAACTTTTGAAAAATTCGAATGAAAAGAGCCAAACAATATTCTTCTATCTTTCACATTTACCTCAAAGGCAATTTCGATGATGGGGATGCGCTGATGTTTTGATGTTTTGTTTTGACTAGGGGAAACAACATGGTCGGACAACTTTATCTTAGCAAGAAACTTCATAGCAATTTAACTCAACATATCTCTCTCAATATGTTGGTCGCTTATTTTTCTTTTCACTCAAACTTGCATAGATCTCAATGAATCACAACAGTTGCAACCTCATGGCTTTGATACCATTTAACAATTAAAATAGAGATCAATCACACAATAATAGTGAGGCCACAAGGGCTCACGCAAGTGAGACTACGCTTACACACTCCATATATTAAGCTTGAAAATGATTACATATATATAGTATAGAAGAGCCTGTAACAACCTCTTAAATTTGTGGATCTGAGAACTACTCATAAGTTAGAAAACAAATTCAATTACAATAACTTGGAACAGACTCTAACCATCTACTAATTATGTCATTTGGAAATTATTTCTCCATCATGACGGACAAGAAATTTTGGTTGTGGTTGTGTTTGTATGTACGGCTTTTTGGCTATGACACATGGATCATAATGAGAAGGTAATTGAAGCCACATATAACAGGAAGCCACATATCAAATATCACTCGGACAAAGTTCAAATTATTCACCATAAAATTTACATTTATATAAATTGATTTTGATAAATCCAATATTAAAATAAATTTATATTTATATATAATTCATGATCTTTTATTTTTTTAAAGCTTTACCTGCATGTGTAAAAAACTTAGAGAGATGTAAGCTGGAAAGATTTTCCACTAATTTAACAAAAAATCGTATGAGTACTCCGCTCCACTGCAAGTTCAATTTGAGTAGGGCTTTGGTTTAGACAACAATTTAAGTTTAACATGATGAAAAGTTTTAAAGAGATTAATGTGAAACCAAACCGTAGTGAATGCCAATAAGTTAACTAAAATTTTGTCTGGAAGTTGCCTCAAATCGAAGGATGTATTTGTATGGGAGAAGCCAACTCCAATTGGTGCCCCCAAGAATAACATATTTTCTTAAACAAATAAATGAAAATAGTCAAAAGAACACAATAAGAAAAAAGTGTAGTCATTTACAGGTCTCTTATACAAACACAACCATAATTTCTTATCCTCATTTTCAGCCCTCCTCTTCAAATAAGTTGTGTATCTTAAAGTCCATTTAGTTCCACATAGTTTTATCACTAGTTTGGGACATTGTGGAAGAGTTTTCATGATTCCTTCATGGTTGTCAACTCTTTGTTTTCATTAAACCTGCACATAAAATAAATAAAACATGAGAGCAAAACCCCCAAAAAAGAGGGCAAACAACTAAATACATAAATGAAAATAAAGAGTATTTGTTTCCCTTCCCCTTCAATGCCAAATCAAAGAGTGTTTGTTTCCCTTCAATGCCAAATCAGTTTTCTTCCAACAGAAGCGAGAAATGAATAATTATGCTCAGCCCTAGCCTTGGCTTGGGTTGGTGAAAACTCATGAAAGATTTCTCAAGCCCTTCATGTTTGAAAATGTTTTCTTTAAACATAACAAATTGTCGTTCTCATGTAAAACTATGTCCTTTGTTGTAGTATATAATTCTATTTATAAAATTTATAACATAACTGAAAACAATTTTTAAGATTTTTTTGAACTTTTGAATATAATGATTTTACACCAATTTTTCAAAATTTTCTAAAATTTTGAAAAAATAATACATTTAAGTAATTATGTGTAAGATGTATACTCCCTAATTTTTTCGTATTAAATTTTAAGTTGTCAAATTTTCCTATCGGGGAGAGATAAATCAGTGTGGAACCCAAAGGAACCGTTTTAAAATGCTTGTCTACTCCAATTTTCAGCCAAACCAATTAGATAAGTGGATGCAACATGAAGGCAGCTGCAAGTGGTAGAAAATCCCAAATTTTAACGTTTAATACTAAATAAAAAAACTCATATAAACCCTAGTATGATGTTGGGATGTAAGCATCAATCCCTCCTATTTCAAATCTTCTTTGAGGGTCCCAACGTTCACACCAATGATTCTCATCTCTATCCTTGCCATCTGCTTCTGCTCAGAAAAAGTCATTCATCATTAGAGTTGAGGAGTCATCCACAATGTTCTTTTTTTCTTTTTCTTTTTTAGTATTCTAATTAATGTGTTCAACATCTCAATTATATGTATGGAAACACCTAGAATCTTGTGGGACAATAAAAAGCCAGCAAAGCTTGCCACTGACATTTCAACTTCTAATAAAGACTGCGCATCATTGAAAAACACGTGTATTCTTACGGTGGAAGTCATAGTGAGTAGGACAAGAACGAGACTCGATTGCGGCTTYTTTGGTTAAAAAACATTTAGTTATTATTTTATTTATGGTTTTGAGCCGATAAATGTAAGAAAACCGTGAAGAATACGATACGTGCTTCCACGTTAYTGTCAAGTTGCTGTCTGATTTACTTTAATTTTTTASTCTGCCGTGTCTATGCCATATGGAAGACTGCGTACGCCATGGTTATTGGCGTGGATAAGGGGTACTCCTACCATCCTGTTTATCCGGTTAAATTGGTCCAAAATTTGGGAGGAATTATGTTCAAAGTCAAAGTTTCAAAGTTTCATTTATATGTTATGAATTTTGTTTATGGAACTTTGCTCATAATCAATATACTCAATAATCGGAATGATCAGAAAAGATGGAATTTTGATTTATAGAAAAATCACGGAAATGGGACAACTTGAATGCTCCATATACACCATGGTTATGAAGTAGGTAGGAGAGGAGAACATTGGGATGACAAGGCAAATTGCACATTATTTAAAGAAGTTTTATTAAAATAAACATTATTAAAAGGGAATGGGACATATTATTAGACTCCATATCTTTTTAAAGAAAACATCTATGACTTGTGTTCTTTTAACCATGCATTTTGGTGGTATTAGGGTTGAATGTTGTGAGGCTTTCAATTCAATGGATAAACATTTTGGTGGTATTAGGGTTGAATGCTTTGAGGTTTTCAATTCAATGTATAAAGATTGTGCAGGATGATATTCATCATTCTTGTGATATGGGATTTTATAGGGGTCATATTATTTGCTTGTGGCTTTCTTTGATTTCCTATTCTTGTATCTTGCATGTGATGTTGATTAGTTGTCTTGAGGTTGGTTATCATTGTTTAATGTTTTGTTTTGGTAGTTAGCATCACATTTACCCTTCTTTTGGTACTGCCATATCTGGCTACGCTTGATACAATTGATCGAACACCCATGTCAGCTTCATGGGTGGGTAAAAGCAGAGCTTCGTAGACCCTATCTATTCTATGGCTCGGGCATAACACTGGAGAGTCAAATATTTGACCCCACTATGTGGTTATCCCAAACCTAGTGTTTGCCATCTCCACCACTAAGTGCTAGTTTTTATACAACCATGAGATAATATTCCTGTCGCTAGCTCGTTGGGTTCAGACAGCAAGTCAACAACAAATCCAATCTCTTCCACGACGCCCTTGCCCACCTTGTAGTGGAAAATGATATGATCCAAAAAATCCACAACCATAGGTAGGTCACATTGGTAAGCACAAATTGTTCATGTTATTCCGTTCCTTCACATAAATGGTTGGGTTGGTCTTTCCCGCCCTACCTCCTTTGGTGGTTGATTTATGTCCCAAACTTCTTCTTACCTCTATGTTGGAGTTTTTCCTCAATCTTGCAACATAACGATAAGTTACTCCCAATGAAGAGATGCCAAAAACATGGTTTTTTGTTCAGATATATTTGTGCAGGATGTTGTAGTATCCGAGAACAATGTGGTGATTAGAGTCCTTGATACCAAGTTTTGCAAGCATGGAAGGTGTTTGTGCACTCCTACACAATCTAGTCTTTATCTTGACACTAGGTTGTCTATCTTGTATATTGATCATCATAGCACCCAACAAGCTAATACTCCTTTTTTTATTTGGGCATTGACAAAATCCACCAAAATGGGTTATGTCTCCCACGGTTCAGGAACATCTTCCAAATTTTACCCATGGTAAAAATACCACAAGTGTTTGACAATAGAAAGGGACTTTATAAGTGAAAATATTCTTCTCACTGTAGGAAAAATTATGAACTTAGAAATAACCTTCTAACTAGTGATCCAAGCATTTCTCCAAAGGTTCTACATTTATTTTCATTTCACATAGAGGAATATCAAAATTATCTTGTATTTAAGGGCATTATTTGTTTGAAAGCATTGTTGGACAAAAATGTCTTTGTTGTAGGTAGGAGTTGTAAAAGGATTTGGTTGAAGTGGTCCATAATCTCATACCTTTATAGCTCAACGACTCCTTTGAGAAACAACTTGATACAATCACATTCTTTCTCATATTTATGTTTGTCTACCAAGTGAAGTTACCTGGACCAATAAGGAAGGTTGTCTAAAGGCTCAATTAACTTGAGGTCCAACTTCCCATAACCTAACCTCATGGGGGTCATGCATGGAAAAAAAAAACAAAGAGTAGATTTCTTTGATACCACTAATCCAAATTGGATGAAATGAGAGATAACAACAACATATAAAATAAATATAAAGGTACAATGAAAACCAAATTCTATTGCACAAAGAATGATGAAGAACATTGTACAAATACAATGGCTAGAATGTTGATAAATATATGTGAGAAAAGATGTGTCTACTATGTTCATTCACAAAAGACTCTTAATTAAGAGGGTGGGGGGGTGGATTCTTTTTAATACAACATGGAGCTTTAACCCTAAAGCCAAGAAGATATTTCATGGAAGTCTCTTCTAATTCCCCACACAATTGTAGTGTTCCTTAACCCTTTAAAATTGAAACACAACCAAGTATATAGAGAATTAAGTTGAAGATTTAACTAGAAAAAAGAGGTCCAATAAGATGAAATTTGTAAAGATAACCTTGTATATTGATAATGTGAAGAAGAATACTGGAATGACCCCAAGGGGGGTATATACAGTGTTAAATGTACATATGCATATGTAATAGTGATCATCCTAATAATAAAAGAGCCACATGTGAAATGTGTGAATAGGTATATATATAGATCAAGTCATTATTGAGTATAAGTGAATTGGATCTATAAATGTATTGGGGTATTTAGAGGAGGTTCTCCTATTCTTTAAGGAGTTATTGTGTAACTCACCTCTCTTATATATATTGGAGTTGTGATCCATGCTCACATTTGATGTACATGGTGTGTACTCTTGTTTCTTATACTATCTTAAGTATTTGGTTCATAACATTTGGAATCAAAGCATACGATCTTAGGGTTTTTCTCCTTCAAATGAGTCATCTTGAATTTTCCCTATAACTTTTTTTTCCAGTGAATTTTCTATTGGGTTTTTATATTCATTGCAGTGAAATTCAAGGTGGATAGATTGACGGTCGAAGTCGAGGTGGATCGATTGACGGTCGAAGTCGAGGTGGATCGACATCAAGTGAAAGGTTGAGGTTAGTCGACTGGGTAAATTTGAAGTCGAATGTAGAGGTGGTTCGACATGGTAAAGGCATCGACAACATGTCAAAGAGGTCAACCAACAAGAGGTCGACAAGCGGGCGTGTGACGACTGACTGAAGATCGAATGAAGGTCAATTGGTAGTCAACTGGTAATACGACTTGGATTCGACTATAACAGAATCTCGAGATTCACAGGATTTGTAGCCAATGATCTGCATGGATCTGTAACCGTTTTTTGGGCGCCATTTCTTTAGGGTTTTTCCTACTGTAAAGCCTATAAAGAGGTGTGTTGTAAGGTTGTAAAGGATAATCAATAAATCATAAGATACCCAATATTTAGAGAAATATTTAGATGTAGGTTGTTGGTCATGCAGATGTAAGTCAGATTGGCTGCAGGGTTGTTCTTGCGCAAGCAAGAGGGTATGATGTCGATTGTGTCTTAGGAGTGAACCAAGATTAGACATGTAACCTTTTATTCAGATTGAATAACACAACAAGAGAGAAGAATGCTCAAGGAATAATGGTTTTCCCGATTTGGGTTTCTAGGGTAAAATCTTTGTGTACTGTGTGATTGCTTTGTCCTTTACATTCTTGATTAAATTCTTCTTCTTTTCTACTCGGTTTAGTGTGGAAGTGTGTCTCATTTCCTAACATGTGGTATCAGATATAAGTTAAGATATAGGGAGTAATAAAACCTCACTAGCGCTAGAATACATGGTTGCTTCTCTATTGTCAGAATAAATGAGAAGAAAGAACATGGAAGGATCAACCAAATATTCTTTAGTGGTGAGAGGTTGATCGTTTGAAAGAGATAAAGGAAAATTCTCTGGTAGAAAGTCTAATTCAAAGGGTAGATCTAAATCCCTGGTTCATTCGACAAGACGATGCTGGAAATGCAGTAAAGTTGGGTATTACAAAAAGGACTGTAAGTCAAGGGAGATGGAAGTCGATACAGGATCCGACAAGAAGCAGTCGACTAAGAGAAAGATGACCCAGGATAAGGGAGGTGATGTATACTTGGTGTCGACCAGTACACAGTCAGATCAAGGTGTTTGGTTGATCGACTCAGGAGCATCCTATCATATGACACCACATAGAGAATGGTTTTGCAAGTATGAACGATATGATGGAGGTGATGTGTTCTTGGGGGATGACTCAACAACCAAAATTGTTGGATGAGGAAGAGTTCAACTGATATTGCAGGATGGGAGGAAAAGAACCCTTCCAGGTGTGCTAGACATTCTGGGTTTGACAAGAAACCTTATATCTGTCAACAAGATGAGTGATGTTGGAGTGCATAGTCTATTTTAGAAGGATTTGTGCAAGATGGCCAGAGGTGCGATGGTATTAATGAAAGGAGTTAGGATTGGAACCCTATACAAGTTTCTAGGGGCTATCGACTCGACTGGATGCAACATCGTTGTTCTTGAAGTCGACTCGACTCAACTTGATTCAGGCTGAGTCGATTCAAATCAACTCGACAAGTGATCATAAAGTCAACCTGACCATGATATGGCACGAGAGGATGGGACACATTGGATAAAAAATGACTTCGAGCTATGCACAACAAAGGTATGGTCAAAGGTTTTCCTAAATGTGGTTTAGAAGTCTACTTTTGTGAACATTTCATATATGGAAAACAAATTCAAGTGAGGTTCCCATCTGGAGTGACAAGGGCGAATGGGATTCTAAAATTGGTTCATAGTGATGTATTTGACCCAATTCTAGTGCCTTCACTTGGTGGATCTTTATATTATGTCTCTTTAATAGACGATTTTTCTAGGAATACATGGATATATTTCCTGAGGAATAAATAAGAGGTTTTTGAGAAATTCAAAGAGTTTAAATCTCTTGTAGAAAACCAAACAGATAAGAAGATTAAGGTGTTGAGAACTGACAATGGTGGTGAATTCTGTGGAAAATAATTTTATCATTTCTTTAAGAAGTGTGGAACAACACACCAAAATACCACACCATATACCCCACAACAAAATGGAATTGCTGAGAGAATGAACAAAAAGTTGATGGACAAGGCAAATAACATGCTTAGTGGTGTTGGGATCGCACAAGTGATTTGGGGTTTTTTCATCGAGACTTATAAAGAATTGCATTAAATGAGCATAAATTAAAGTGCACCATTAAAGATGGGAAAACTCAAAAATGAAGATACATAAGCATCAGATCTAAACACAAAAACTTGATAATAGAGTTCGTCTCTAGTGGACTACGTCTCTGGGTCCTGCTCTCAAATGGGTAGGCTCTTTCATTAACTCAACAAAGAATTTGTAAAAAATACATAAGTATACCTCATTCTAAAATCAAGCTACATAAATAATGCTCAGATCAGAAAAGAGACATCACCACTGAATTCATGACGTCGAATTACCCAAAAATGACTGTCTCCACGCCTCGATCTGACTCTGGCACTCCGAGGCCCAAGAAGAATTTTGTCTTGGTTTTCGTGCCCTCTACAACCTGTAATAATGACAGTCCTACCTCGTAAAATGTGTCACATTCGTATGGTCCGCCCCCTCCTCTAGCTAGAAAAAACTCGACTTAAATGGTAACTGGGTAGACGAATGTTCCAATGGAACAGTTAGGCGGATTTGTTATGGTGTTAAAGTTAGAGCATTGTATGTGGGAAGGTCCCGGGGTCAAACCTGCGGGCCTCCCATTTTGGCTCTATAGTTGTAACCTATGATAATATTAGTTGGCAGCTTCTAGATGTGGCGGTTGTTTCCATATATGGCAAGACCTCCGCCATATTTGGCAGGGTCCTGCCACATATATATTTTTTTATTTTTCGGTTACAGTCCCTCCTTGGGTGTTTCGGGGGTGCCACGTGTCGCCTGTTGATTGGACCATGTGGCATCCATTGATTGTCCCACTTGTTCACTGATGTCACCTCCATGTAAATCTTGTACATGACACGTGGCACTTTCTGGGTGGTGCCACATAGCATCACCTAGGGGTGCCACGTGGCATTTTTCTATTGGTCCACATGGACCCTTGAAAATCCTATTGACGGATGACATGTGGAAGCCTCTTATGCAACCACGTGTCATGTTGACATCTGAAACCGTCATATTGACATCATCCTTCCATGTCAACTGTTGACATCATGCTAACATCATCATTATGGATGATGATGTGGCCCTTGTTGACTTTCCTTATTTGACCGCAACTTTGACCGTGAATAAATTTCAATCCGTAACTTTGTTTGACGAGTCGTTTGCGTCGTTAGAAATATTATGACACACTCTTCATGATCATTTAATTTTCACTGAGTTTTGGGAACTTTTAATTTTTTCCCTTTCTCTGTCTGCTGAAGCCATTCTGAACATTTTGAGTTACCTCTGCGAGTTCCGAGTTGTGCTTAGCCTTCTCTAGATCCTTTTTGGATTAGGCCTTCCCACTAAGATCTTTTTGTACCACCAAAAGATTTCATCAATCAACAGGTAAGTGAGGGAAGAGTCCCCTCACTTTGTCCTTCTCGATCCACTTTTCCTTGCTTGGATGTGTGCCTTTTATGTCTACTTGAAGATAATCAACATCACCCCTAAGTGAATTCCTCGTCCTCCTATCCAAGATGATATCTTCCTGTAGCTCATCCAAGTACTCAGGTGAAAAATCATCAACCGACGGTATTGAAACTTCCTTGTCTTGATCCATGATAATGGGAGGCTCAAAAAGTTTCAAGTTCTCAATGTTCGCAACTGATCAAATCTGCATGTAAGGTGGAAGATCCAGGCGAAAAGCATCGGTACCACTTTTCTCCAAGATAGTGAAGGGTCCATAACGAATGAGCTTGAGTTTCTTGACTTCATCTTTCAATCTCTCCTTGCTGATGTGAAGCCATACCTGGTCTCCCACCTGGAACTGATGATCAATCCTATGCTTGTCATGTCAAGATTTATACTATTCTTAACTTTTCTCCAACTGTTCTTGGATTGCCTGGTGTATCGGTTGGATCCTCTGGATGAACTTGCAGGCTCTATCCTCTGTTCATTCTTCATTTACATCGACATCTCTCCCATACATCAAGTCCAAAGGAACCTCTAGTAGGTACCCAAAACATGTCTCAAAAGGTGAACTCTAAGTGGATGAATGTAAATTTCGGTTGTATGTATGTTGTACATAGGGTAACTTTTCATCCCATAACTTGGGATGCTTGTTGCAGTAGCCTTGAAGAAAAAGTAGCAATGTTTGGTTTACCACATCTGTCTGTTCGTCGGTCTGTGGATTTAAAGCAGTGCTCCTCTTCAATTTGGTGTCCATCATTCTCCACAAGCTAGTCCAAAAGTCCCCAAGAAATCGAGTATCTCAATCTGAGACGATGGATGTGGGTAATCCAAAGTGAACCCAAACATGCTGAAAGAAGAGATTAGCAGTCTCCTCAATAGTGATCTGCTTTTTACATGGCATCAAGATACACATATTGTTGAACCTATCCACTACCACATACAAATAATCATGACCCCCTTTGGTCATTGGTAAACCCCCTACCAAATCCATGGAGACACTTTTCCATGGATGGGATGGAACAAGAAGTGGTGAGTATAGTCCTAGTTTTATATTAGTGGGCTTACAAGTAGAACACATCACACACCCCTTTACATATTTAGTTACAATTTCTTTCATTTGAGGCCAGTAAAAAAACCTCTGCAAATGAGCCATAGTTTTCCTACCCCAAAATGCCCAGACACAAGAGAAGTATGAGCTTCTCATATTACATGGACTTGTTCACTTGTAGGAATACATAGCTTTCCAAGATGGTAGATTATTTTCCCTGCAGAAAATAATTCTCTACCTTTGCACCAAGGGTTAGCTTTACATATACTTCTTTAAAATCTTCATCGATGGCATATTGTTCTACATAGCTCTCATGAGATAAAGAAGAATTCTTGAAAACAATAGAAGCAACAATAGGAGGTATAGAAAGCATATCAACTACCTTGTTACTTGTACCCTTTTTGTACTTGATTACCAAGTGAAATTGTTGTAGAAAACCCATCCACTTGTAGTGTCGAGATTGTTGCAATTTGTTTTGTGCTTGAAGATACTGTAAGGGTTGGTGATCTGTATGTATGTTTGTTTCCTTCCCCAACAAGTAGTGTTTACATTTGTTTATGCTCTGGACTAATGCATACAACTCTTTATCATATGTAGGATAGTTAACAACAACTTGGTTAAAAGTTTCAGAGTGGTAACATATAGGCTTACGATATTACATCAGTACTGCACCCATGGTGTATTTGTTGTGTTTAAATTTGGTAGCTTGGAGGTACTTGTGCATTGGTAGTGCTCAACATGCGGAAGTGACCAAGAAAAGTTTCTCCTAGTGAGTTTATAATGTGTTTTTATAAAATGACTTTATAAAGTGATTTTATACAGTTGGGTCTTTTAATTTTTTTGATGTAAAAGTGACTTTATGATGTTATGGGTCACTTTAATGACTTAAGTGATCTCAACGAATGATTAAGTCGTGACCATTGATCTCATGAGGGAAAGATCTAATATTGACCGTCAATCTCATTGGAAGACCAAGGGTTAGGGAAGTTACACTTAAAATTTGATAAAAGGAAGCTCATTAGGAGAGGGAGGGTGCACTTTTGAGGAGGGTTTGAGGGAAGCTGAAGAGGCACAATTCCCAAGAGAGTTATTTGCTTAGAGGGAAGAGCAGAAACAATTTGTTATTGACTAAGTGAGGGACGGATATATACATATTTCAACATGGTATTAGAGCTAGGGCTCTGAATTTCAGTGGGCAACATTTGGCACTTGGGACAACAAGTGATTTGCTGGTGCATTAGCTTGAAGAAATGTAGAAAAGGTTCTTTTTCAGGAGGAAAAATATGAATTCCAGCATTAGATTTGAATATAGGTTGGAGGGGATATCCAAATACCTGCAGTGGAAGGTTAGAATTAGTAGTGTTCTCAAGGAGAACAAATTATGGTCATTTTTGAACAACATTGTGCATGTACCTGCTTCAGATCCAATAGCTCTTGATGTTCATGAGGTGAGGGAAGCCAAGACTCAGAGAATCATCTTAGATGGGGTCAAAGACCACCTTATTCCACACTTGGCTGAGAAGAAAACAATCAATGAAATGTGGGATGCACTGAAAGGATTGTATGAGGCTAAGAATGAGAACCATAAAATGGCTCTCTGGGACAAGCTCCATGGAGCTAGGATGGCCAAAGGAGAGAGTGTGGCCACCTACCTCACCCAGGTTGCACAGGTGAAGGATGAGTTTGCAGTTGTTGGAGAAGTCATTCCTGACTCAGAGTTGGTGCAAATATTCCTCAAAGGCTTCACCAAGGAGTGGGAATTTTTCATCAAGTGTGTGGTAGGGAGAGAGAATATCCTTGACTTGAGCAGATTGTGGGATGATTTTACACAGGAGGAGATCCGGGAGGGATCTTAGGAAAAGGCATTGGATGGTGCAGACGACAAGAACGTTGCTCTTGTGGTAAAGGGCAATGAGAAGAATAAGGACATGAGAAAGGTGAAATGCTTTTCATGTCACAAGACTCGCCACTGCTAGTCAATGTCCGAACAAGAAGAAGAAGAAACCGAAACCAAAGGTGTCAGCTTCAACAGAGGTTGTAGAGTTTGCTAAGAGATATGAGAAGGATTTCTATCTCATGACTGGTCCCGTGGGAAGTGGGTGCCTAGTGTTTGAGGACATTGAGTCTTGGTTTGTGGATAGTGGAGCTTCTCGACACATGATTGGGTTGAGGTCTGTTTTCCTCGATCTAATAGAGATTGACTCAGACTGCAGAGTGAATTGTGGAGTTGACCCACAACTTGCAGTAAAGGGGGTTGGAAGGGTGAGATTCCAACTAGAGTCAGGAGGTATTCTGGAGGTTGTCGAGGTGTTATATATTCTAGATTTGAGTGTTAATTTTCTCTCAGTGTCAGCTTTGGATGAGAGTGGATTTGGAGTTGTCTTCTACGGTGGACATGTGTTTTTGTATCTTGTAGGAGAAACTACTAACACAATAGTGAAGCTTGGTTTCAAGTATGAGGGCCTATACAGGTTGTTGGGTAGACCTGTGTTGGGGTCCAGTGGATGTCTGGACTCATATTCTGTGTCGGAGAGTTAGCAGGTAGCAGGAGAGAGAGAGTTGATACATGGGTCTCAGTCTTCTTCTGAGACTCTCAAAGGACTCAGTAGGCATGAGTCAACATAGATGGATGATTAGGAGAGTGTGCAGTCTCCTAGGATCATGTCTTCAGTTCATGGTATAGCAGAGGTAGCAGCAGAGGCTTCTAGTGTGGTGGGAGAAGTGGCTTCATGTTCAGAGGGAACAGAGACTTATAGTACAGAGGGAGCAACTATGGCAATTGATGAGATGGAGACAGATTCTGGTGGTGATACCAGAAGTATCTCTCTCGCTAAGTGGGAGTGTTGAAATTTGGTAGCTTGGAGGTACTTCTGCATTGGTAGTGCTCATCATGTGGAAGTGACCAAGAAAAGTTTCTCCTAGTGACTTTATAAAGTGACTTTATAAAGTTGGGTCTTTTAATTTTTTTTTATGTAAAAGTGACTTTATGATGTTATGGGTCACTTTAATGACTTAAGTGACCTCAATGAATGATTAAGTCGTGACTATTGATATCATAAGGGAAATATCTAATCTTGACCATCAATCTCATTGGAAGACCAAGGGTTAGAGCAATTTGATCCGTATTATTTTCGGCACGAAATGAGAGCAGAGATATAATAAAGAAATGCACAGAGATATCGTAGATATTCAATAATATAACAGAAATGTATCAGAGATGCAACCATAAACACATATATACAATAATACACGGTTTCTATTAATCAAACAAATGTATAGAGACTATAAAAATACAGAGTGCAAGACTCGCTAGAATGGTAGCAGCTTATCTCTGAGAAGAGATGTGACCGCTACTCACATTCACATGAAGATGATTACAATGAGGCTCTCAAGGCCTTTTTACAATAAAACAGGAATTTCAAAAAACCTAGACATCCAAAAACCTAACCCTAGGAGATGAAGCGCCAAAAGTCATGTGGGCCCTGTTTGGGTAAGTTAGTACATCAACTTCCCGGGGTCGTAACATTTGCATACTATCTCCGTTTTAGGCGTCTGATAGCTCGTTGGAAAGGTATCATAGAGGAGATTAATTTTGGGGGCTCAACATGGATTTGGCTATAATTGAGAACCTCTATCTCTAAAAACCTTCATTTGGGCCCTCAAAATGGCCCTGGAAGTTAAAAACTGCTAAAAATAGTAAATTGTCAAAATTGCCAGAAAAATGTTTTGAGCCAGTCGAAAAAGGTGGGTGGCCACTGGTATCCACATGGATCAATCCTCCCTCATTAGGAAGAAATGGCCTCCATTGCGTTGAGTTCCCGAGAGAGAGGGAAAAGCGTTTGCTGAATCTGCATCTTGGTGAGCTGCTTGCCTTGTTGGAGACACCACGTTGCTCAGTTTGTGGAAGTATGTCACGAATCTATTGAGGTTGAGGTTGTTCAACAAGTCGGGTTACATGAGAGGACATTGTGCAAAAGGAATATTTTCACTTTGCTGTAACCTTGTYGACCTGCTTCTATTAGATATAAGGTGTAGGGGGCGAGGTTGTAGTGGTTGCAGTGTCCTTCTGTTCCCCTCTTGAACAGATTGTGAAGAAGATGAATTTTGTAGTATGAGATACCACCTTGCGACACTTTTTAGGTGGAACAGTAGTCGWAACTACCTCTGGTATTCTGTAGATATGACCCCCCAGAGAARCATTAACACTGCGGGGTTGAGACTCATAAACAACATGGCTCTTCCACATATATGGTTGGCCCAAGAGAACATCACAGACATCCAGTGGGGMAACATCACATAATACCTTATCCTTGAAGGGTTGGATGTTGTATGACAATATACATTGCTGGCTAACATGAAGATCACATCCTTGGTGAAGCCACCTGATGTTGTATGGTTGTGGGTGTGGTGTTGTCGACAATCCCAATTGTTTGACGATCTCTGCTGAGATGAGGTTCTTCTGGCTTCTGCTATCAACAATAAAATGCAGCAGGTTCCCCTTCGCCCACATCTGTGAATGAAAAAGGCGCTCCCCCTCTTCAGGATCTGTTGGTTCTTCTGGTTGAATTGCTATGGTCGCGACAATAGCAGTGGGGTTTGTGTCAATGATTTGTCTTGTAATGCCCCTGGCCATCAACCCCACGGTCGGGCCAATGCTACTACGCGAAAAAACACTTCTGGAACACATTATGCATTCTAATGAACTTAAAACGCTTAATTATAGTTAATCACAGAATTACTGCTAGCATTTCAGAGTTAATGGAAATAACAATGATTCATATGCACAACAAAATACGTGATAACATTGCAAGAATCACAGGTATGCAATTTAATTAATTACATAATTACAAAACATAGTGACTCTTATCTTTGAAACTGTCACGCACCACCAACTGCATGTAGACCTTCCACAAACCTCCCAACCTTAGACCACGCTGCTCATCACTCTCAGCAGTAGGTCACCCCCGAGATGGGACTAAGCTCCACCGGGTAAGGAATCCTAGGCTAGGTAAGGTTTACAGGAAGAATACACATAAAAGAAGGAGGATTCTCTCCCAGGAACCACTTATGCCCACTGCCCACAGACTCTCCTTCCCCACATGCTTGTCCCACCCCAGGAGTATACACCTTCTTTGTCACCTAGATAGTCCTTCGACTGCTAACCTCCCTTGCCTTGGGCTTCAACAACAGATCGGACCAGAAATCTCCGAGCTCTATGGCAGCTAAAGGGTTCTTTCTAGGAGCTCTCTCCTTCCTCAGCACACTCTCTCACCGGGAGAGAGTTTATCACAAGCCTGAAAACCTGTTCTTTGACCAATTCCAACACAGTGAGAAAGACAACAAGGCTTAACCAAATACAGACAACGACAACCAACCACATTCATTCGAGAACTGCGTGGACACTACATGCAACTGGGAAAAAACGATTATGGACACCCAAAAATGACAACAGTTAGCGCTAAGGCATAGCTCGACTCAGAGTTTACAGGATGCGTCGGGATTCTCGGGAAGAAACCTAGGAGACACGGCTCAATTCATGGTTTACCATGGGTTTTAGGTGCGTGAGGTATGCAGAGGTCCAATCACAGAGGCCAAAACGCATTCAAACGGAGGATGGCAAATGCCGAACAAACTCATGCCGAGGTTGGAAGAATGGGAAGCGAACCTCCAACATGGCTCATTTCCTGGGTTAAATTGCATGCGCTCGGGTTGAAACATGTCATCCATGAAGCACGTTCCTTCCCATTTGGAAGTCACCTGTCCTTCAAAAGAACTTAGGATAACACATAAACATTTACACAGTAATTTGGAATAATAATAAATTATTACTCCCAAGGGTTTCAGCCCCCAATCTTAGCCCCTTCTCCCAACCTTTCAGCCCCCTCTTCCTTACCCAGGATTTGTGGAATCTTAGTCCCCCATCACTCATTCATCGCGGTCGGTCCACACGCAGAGATGTCTTGTATTCATACTGTGCATAATTACATGTGCAAAAAACAATCAGGCTCCTGGCCTTCAACACTTAGGCTCCCTGGCCTAATAACACATAAGCCCACTAGCTTATATGACTTGGCTCACTAGCCTATAAAACATAATTACAATTCATAATGCAAGCTTTATACTTCACAGACATGATTTACAACAAGGCTCGGCCTTGGGGACATTACAATCCCCTCCCCTTATTTTTGCACTGTCCGCAGTGCAACTTTACATTGCATCTGCAAGCTTTTCAAAATTTTCAAAAAGATGCGGGTACTCTGCCTGCATAACATCTTCATGCTCCCATGTCACGTCCTCAGGACCGTACCAGGTCCAATGGACCTTTACAATCCCTATAGCTCGATTCTGGAGTTGTTTGTTTTTCCTGTCCAATATGCGCACAGGATGCACTTGCATGACACCTTCTTGTTCCACTTGAATCACATTCCAATCGATAACATGATTAGCATCTGGTATATATTTATTAAGCAATGAAACATGAAAAACATTATGTACATTCATAGATGCAGGTAATGCAAGCATATATGCAACTGGCCCAATCCTTTCCAGGATTTCAAATGGCCCACAAAATCTAGCTGCCAACTTGGCACAACTTCCCAGCTTCAGGGAACTCCTGTTAGCTTTCACTTTTAGGAAAACATGATCACCCACTTTGAACTCTCTATGGGTTCTATTCTTATCAGCATAAATTTTCTACCTGTCCTAGGAAGCTTTCAAATTCTGCTTAATTTTTATCATTTGGTCCTCCATCTCCTTGAGCAACTCTGGCCCAACTACTGCTCTATCAGCTTGATTATCCCAGCTCATTGGAGTATTGCACTTTCTTCCATAAAGTGCTTCAAATGGGCTCATCTCCAATGATGCATGTTACCCATTGTTGTAGGCGAATTCTACCAAGTGCAGGTAGTCTTCCCATCTTGATGGTTTGTCCATCACATACATTCTCAGTATGTCTTCTATTACTCTGTTCACCCTCTCTGTCCATCCATCAAATTCAGGATGATAAGCTGTACTAAAGTTCAGTTCGTTCTGAATCCTTTGAACAATCCTTTCCAGAAATTCGAGGTGAATTCTGGGTCTCTGCTAGACACAATCGTTTTAGGAATTCCGTGCAATCGTGCCACTTCCTTCACGAAAATATCAACAACATCTGTTGCCTTGTGAGTAGTTTTCAGTGGAATAAAATGGGCAGCTTTTGTAAGCTTGTCCACCACTACCATGATCGAATCATGTAGCTTGCTTGTTCTGGGAAATCCTGTAATAAAATCCATTGTCACCACTTCCCACTTCCACTCAGGAATGGGTAAAGGTTGCAACAACCCTGCTGGGTGCCTATGCTCAGCTTTAAATTTCTGGCACTCCATACATCTGGCGATGTATTCAACAATCTCTCTCTTCATACCTGACCAAAAGTAATGTCTCTTGACCGCTGCTACTATTTTTTGATATCCAGGGTGCCCTGCATAAGGCACATTATGTATCTCCTGCAAAATCATCTGTTTCAAGCACTGGACATTGGGTACAAAAATTATGTTCTTGTACAACAATATTCCATCTGTTTCCAATTTATAAATTTCCATCTTCTGTGGCATCTTACCCTGCTGTAGCTTGGCTACCAATTATCTGTACTGCAAATATACATTTGCAGCCTCCATAATTATGATTTTAATATCAGTCTGATACATGCTAATGGCTGTAGCATGTAATTCATGCACCCTCCTACTGAGTGCATCAACCACTTTATTCTCCTTTCCTTTGATATGCTTGATCTCAAAGTCGTACTCACACAGAAATTCCAACCACCTACTTTGTCTAGCGTTTAGGGTTGGTTGATCAAACAAATATTTCAGACCGTTGTGGTCTATTCTCAATTCAAATCTCCTTCCCAAAAGGTAATGCCTCCATTTCCTCAGAGCGTGAACGATTGCTGCCAACTCCAAATCGTGAGTGGCATAATTCTTTTCATGCTCTTTCAGCTTCCTGGACTCATAACAGATTACAAATCCATTTTGACCGAGAAATCCTCCCAACCTTTCTTTACATGCATCTGTGCACACCACGAAATCCACATTTGGATCTGCAATCCTCAAGATTGGAGAGTTGGTTAACAATTGCTTCAATCACTGGAAACGTTTCTCACACTCTTCAGTGCACTGAAACTTTTTCTCCTTCCTTTGCAAGGAAGTGATAGGGTGAGCTATCTTTGAGAACCCTGTGATAAACCTTCTTTAATAGCCCGCTAGACCCATAAAGGATCTAACTTCTGCCACATTCCTTGGCACTGACCATTCTCTGATGGCCTCAACCTTCTCAGGATCCACGACGATCCCTTCTTCTGAAATAATGTGCCCCAAGTAATGGATCTGCCTTCGATAAAACGAGCATTTTCTCAACTTGGCATACAACTGGTGTTCTCTCAACACTTGCAGCACCATCCTTAGGTGTTGTTCATGCTCTTCCTCTGACTTGGAATACACCAAAATGTCATCCAGGAAGACGATGAAAAACTTGTCTAGATAGTCCCTGAATACTCCATTCGTCAAGCTCATAAAAATAACGGGTGCATTTGACAGTCCAAATGGCACCACTGTGAACTCGTAATGACCATACCTTGTTCTAAAGGAAGTCTTGCTGATGTATTCATCCTTTATTCTTACCTGGTGATATCCCGATCTGAGATCTATCTTCGAAAATATTTTCGCACCTTTCAACTGATCGAAAAGATCGTCGATCCTCGATAGAGGATACTTGTTCTTGACAGTTACTTTGTTCAAATGTTTGAAATCAATGCACAGCCTCAACATCTCGTCCTTCTTCTTCACGAACAGGACCGAGGCACCCCAAGGTGACATGCTTAGGTGAATGTACCCCTTCTTTAGAAGCTCTTCAAGCTGCAATTGCAACTCTTTCAGCTCTGGCGTACTCATTCTATAAGGAGCTTTCGACACTGGAGCTGCTCCAAGCATCAAATTTATAGAGAAATCAATATCTCTCTTTGGAGGTAGTCTGGGTACCTCTTGAAATATGTCTTCAAACTCTTTAAGTACCTCATGATTCTCAATACTTGACACCTTATCCTTAGGCGTTCCCCCCACATGGGCTGCAAACAATTGACAACCTTTTCTGTAGCACTTCTTCAGTTGCATTGCTGAGATTTCTATAAGAGTAATAGCTCTAGGAATTCCTTGGATGGCTCTCTGATTCCCTTCTTCATCTAAGCAAGTGAATTCCTTGTTCCGACAGTCCAAGATGGCATGGTGCTGGTCCAACCAGTCCATCCCAATTAGACAGTCATAAGAGCCTAATGACAGAATGTTCAAATCGACCTTCATGTTCAGTCCATTCATGTCTACGGGACATGACTTGACTAACTTCGTGACTTTCCTCTTGGTTCCTGTAGCTAACTGTACTAACCAAAACTTTTCATGTTTTCTTCTTATCAAATGCAAAATTTCTACCACTCTAGGGTCTATATAACTATGGCTAGCCCTCGAATCAATTAAAATAGTAAATGGTTGGTTTTTGATCATACCTTCTACTTCAATCATGTGTGACTGATACTTAGCTTGCTTGTTGTCTAGGGATGCGTAGATCCTTGGAATTATACTGCACATGTCCTCCACTGTTTCAACTTGCTGAACATTGTGGAGAACTCTTACTTTATCATTTATGTGGGGGCAATATCTGTACCTATGGTTTTCTTTACAACCCCAACATTCCATAGGTGGTGGCCTTGACATTTTCTCACTCACTTCAACCTTCCTGGGCTCTCTAAGAGATCACTGTTCTTGAGGACTATTTCTGAAAAAGGGAGGTTTGTTTCCCTTCTGCCTCTGTTCTTTCTTAAACTTCTTCTGGTCAACCCAAGCCTTCCGAAAGGTAGGCTTTTCTCTTTTCTGTTCATATAAGCATTTCGCTCTTCTTATCGTTTCTTCCATAGTCTTAGGATCATCATACTAAATCTTATCCCCAATAGGAGGCGGTAATCCACTCAGGTACCTCTGAATCTTGACAGACTCATCTTTGATGAACAAAACATACTTCAGTAATTCCAAAAATGTTCGCTCATACTCATCAATGGTCTTGTTGTCCAGCTCGAGTTCAAAGAAATCTTTCATCTTTCTGTCATAATATATTTTAGTTCAGTATTTCCTCTCGAAATACCTCTTGAATTCTTGCCATGTGATGTCCTTTTCCCTGATGTGCTGCACCTGTACAAGTTGATCCCACCACATGGATGCCTTTCCCTTCAGTTGATACATGGAAATCCTCCCCTATGCATGAGAGGAATAATTCTATAGTTGAAATTATTTCCTCATACCCAAGAACCAAGTTTCGGCATCTTCCTCCTTCTTATGTTCTCCATCAAACGTTGGAGGCTTGATCTTGTTCATTTCCCCTTTCAATTCATCCATCTCAGATCTCTTGTGCTTTCTGGTAGGAGACGGGCTTGAACTACTATGTGCTTCCCTACTGGAATGCTTTGGGGAGCGACGACGATGTCTGCTGACACTCCTTGATTTTATTTTCCTCTCAGGGGTCCTGCGACTCTCTATCTTGCTTGAGTCACTCTCCTTTTTCAATTTCTTTTCTATTCTTTCCAGACTCTTCAACATCCTTAAGTTGAATTGACCTTGCCTATCCCTGACTTTCATGAGCTTTCGGCTATCAGCTCGACGAGCCTGGGCATCTTTCTGCAATCTTTCAATGATTTTCATCACATGCCCTTCCTTATCCAATTCTCTTT
>JASDQU010438039.1:75580-92722 GCA_032191745.1 Picea mariana | reverse complement strand
AGGTCTTCCAAACCATAGTTCATAAGGAGTCTTGTCACTGTATGGCCTGAGATGAGCTTTGTTAAGGATATGAGCGGCTATATGAATTGCTTCTACCCAATATGTCTGAGGTATGTTCCTTTCATTCATCATTGATTTTTCCATTTGTTGTACTGATCTATTATGCCTCTCAACAACTCCATTTTGTTGTGGAGTCCTTGGAATTGTGTACTCTTTTTTGATCCCATGTTTATCACAGAACTCTTTGAAGTTCCATGAACTAAACTCTCCTCCTCTATTAGACCTTACTGCCTTTAATCTTTTTTCAGTTTGATTCTCAGTCAGAGCCTTAAACACTTTGAATTTTTCAAATGCTTCAAATTTTTTCTTCAAAAAGGAAACCCATGTTAGTCTAGAATAATCATCAATAATCAGCATAAAATAATTTTGTTTTCCTGTACCTTCTTTCCTTGATGGCCCACATAAATCCATATGTACTAACTGGAGAGTTTTTTCTGTTGAAGGAAAGTTTTTAGATTTGAACTAAGTGCGAGTAAGCTTTCCTATCTGGCAGGGTTTACAAAGAGAATCGTATGGCTTTGATATCTTCAGAAGATCTTTTGCTTCCCCATTGTTTCTGAGATTGATTATATGATCAAAATTTAGGTGTCCAAGTCTCCTATGCCACAGCCAATTTTCATCATACTTGCTTAAGTGGCATTCTTATTTTTCTTCTTTTAACACATAGACATTGTTTTTTGTTCTTATCCCTTTTGCAACTAGCTGTCCTGAATTCACAGATTTTATTCTACAATCTTTAGAGGTAAAAATGACTTCACATCTTCGGTCACAGACTTGAATGACACTAAGCAGATTATGTTTCAGACCTTCTACAAACAACACATCTTGAGCTTTCCCTTTGCCATTACTCAAACTTACCATTCCTTTACCTTTTATTTTCCCTGGTGTATCATTTCCAAAAGTTACATTCCCTGATTTGCTTTCACTTAGAGTTAGAAACTTACTTTTGTCTCCAGTCATATGTTTGGAGCATCCACTGTCAATATACCAGGGATTTTTTTTCTTTGGGATGATAACACTAGTCCACACTTGTCATATGCTTTCTTCCTCCGAACCTTAACATTTTCGGCAGTGGGGATCAAATCTGGATTGTAATTCATTAAGCGACAATCTAGAGCTTTATGTCCATAGTTATGACAGATATAACATTATGGTTCACTAAATAGAAGATCATAGTGATTTTCTCATAACTATTGTTATGTTTAACCTGTGTCCTTTTCCCAACCATCGCATGATTTATAGTCTGAGGTTGTTTGTTGCTTGGTTGTCTCGATCTTTGTTGTGGAAGATGGTTATTCGTTGAATATCTTGATTGTTCATATCTAAATCTTAAAGAACAATTTATAGCTTTGTGACCAAAATTAGAGAAGAAAAAACAATAACCATAGAAAAAACCTTTGTACCTTGAAAAAGTCTGTCTTCTTTGAGGAGGTCAAATTCTTTCATGCCAATAATATCTCTAATCTACAGATTCGGTTCTGGTACTTTTTCTTTCATTCCATCTTGGTGGCTGATTTTCTTTCTTTGTTTCTGCAGAGTGACTATTGCCAATGTTTAAGGATTTGTCAAACTTGATAGGTTCTGTATTACTTGGATGATCACTACTTGATCCTTCTTCATGCCCCAATCCAACTTTCAACTTTGGGTTTCTTTGCTGATTTAGAATGGAGGTTAATCCTTTTGAGGCTTTAATACTTGACAGATTTTGGTGATACAATCCCTAAAACTTCTCCATTTATTTTTTGGTTTTTACTACCTCTCCTTATAAGGCTTCACACCTCGCTTTCTTCTCTGACAATTGTTGTTTTAGTATGTCTTCTATTTTCTTTGCCTCTTCTAACTCCACTTTTAGTAGAGAAAAGTTTTCATCAAAATTTTCACCATTCATTTTAACCTACTTCAACGATTGTTTTTGTTTTCTCTTCTTACATCTAAGTCTGTCAATTTCTTACAAAACACTGATTATTTCACCTTCCATATCCACCACATCTTCTTCATCATCCTTTTCACCTCCTTTGTGTTCATCATCAAGATCTCCCATAGCCATAAGCATAAAATCATTCACTTTTTCTTCACATGATGAATCACTATCTATGTCTTCTGAGGAATTGTCATTATTTGCACACAAACTTTTCTTCTTACTATATTTCTTGAATTTGTACTTCTTTTCATCATCAGAGTTCTTGTCCTTTTTCTGATGGGCACACCTAGATGCAAAATGACCTATCTTACCACAGTTAAAACATTTGAAGGGAATCTTGCCTTGATATTTTCCTGATCCTTTCTTTAACCTTCTCACAAATTTTTCCTCAATATCATCTAAATCTGAATCAGTATTCTTGTCTTCTTTAAAATATGCTTATCTAGTAATGGATTTATCTTTGTTGGTTCTCATTTCATATGCACTTTAGTTCCTAGGAGTTGATTAATGGACAGAGTTTTAAGATCATTTAGTTCTTCTATTGCAGAGACTTTTGGATTAAATTTACCAAGCAAAGATCTTAAAATCTTCTGAACTAAAATTGAATCTTCAAACTTCTCACCAAGACCCTTCATGGCATTCACAACTTATTCAACTCTTAAAAAATACTTGCTAATTGTTTCATATTCATTCATCTTTAGTTGTTCAAACTTCAACCTAAATGTTTGAAGTTTGGCATCTTTTACTTTCTCATTTCCTTCATAGCTGCTAATAAGTTTATCCCACATTTCTTTGGCAGTTTGAAGATGCATCACCTTTACAAACTCAGCTTCTGCAAGTCCATTCAAGATAGCATTCATTCCCTTAGCATTAAATCTAAATTCTAACTTATCATCCTTGGAAGCTAGCACAACATGATTTATGTATCCAATCTCTACTACATCCCAAACATCAGCACCTAAGGCCATTAGGTATGTTCTCATTCTAACCTTACAAAGGAAAAATTTGTTCCATCAAACAGAGGAGGCTTACTAGCTGAAGTCCCATCATGACTTGTCATGTTTAAGCTTACAGATCTACCTTTAAATAAAAGGAACCCGATCTGATACCAATTGTTGGACAGCTGAGAGGGGGGGTAAATCAGCTGTTATTGTGCTTAAACAATTTTAAGTCTATTAAAACATTCTTAATTTCTTCAAGTGATCATCAATATTATACAACATATGGACAACATAAATAATGAGCATCAGTCACACATAAGATATACATAGAGACAGATTTTCACGAGGAAACCCATAAAGGGAGAAAACCTCTTCTTCTTCGAAATGATAGGCAGTCTTTTAAGTTATGTACATCATCTATAATTGAGCACCAACTCAATGTGAGGCTACTACCTCTATTTTACAAGCTCCAGCTTGTTTGTGAGCACCAACTCTCTGGTTTCTCTAGCACCCACTAGAAGGAAGCACCAACTCCTTGATTGTTCCAGCACCGACTGGATGGAAGCACCAACTTCCAGTTACACAGGCTCCAACCTGTATAACATAGAACACTTGTTCTCCCTTGCACCACCCTTCCACCCTGGTTTTTCTGGCTGCAACCAGATGGAAGCTACAACTCCCTGTGTTCAAGCACCCACTTGAACCTCTGAGGACAACAGTCCTCCCTAGCACCTCGCTACCACCCTGGTTTCTCTAGCTACAACCAGATGGAAGCTACAACTCCCTGTGTTCAAGCACCCACTTGAATCTCTGAGGACAACAGTCCTCCCTAGCACCTCCCTACCACCCTGAAATATAAAACTTTGCTTTCTGTGAATTTGTTACAGTGATTCAATAGTTTTCATTTTCTTACCAGGCTTATCATTGTTGAGCTATGCCACTCTTCTCTGCCTGCATCAGTGTCTCCCTTCTTGCATCCTCTTCAGCTTTCTGATCTTATCCTCTATCTCAGCATGCACACCTTAGATTTATCTTCTTCTCACAGATATGCATCTTTGATATTTTCATTTTCTGCTCTCTTCCACTATTATGTTATATTCAGCTTCTGTTCCTCGTCTCTTTTTTTTCTTTCCACTGTGCATACTGTAATTTTACCTTTCTGCAGTTCAATTCATTTTTCACACAGCACTGCCAACCGCACACATTCACAACATGTTTATTTTATACAGTTCCTCTTCGGTTACACCTCAAATCTTCTTGGGCAAAAATGCATCAGCAACTGAATCTCCAACCGTCCAAGAACCATGATTCGGTTCTGCTAACCGAATCGTAACTGAACAGTTAATCATGAAGATCAACAATAGCCCTTCGATCAGATGCTTAAATAACCAACACCATTGGATTAAATCCGTAGGTTCTTGCGTTTATTTCAACATTTCGCATTTCGACATTTCGACATTTCGGCATTCCTGTGGTGAAGTGTTTCGACACTCCAACTCCCGATATCCGAAACCTGCACCAAAAGGTGTTTTTTGTATTTTTGCATTTTGGCATTTCGGCATTCCTGTGGTGAAGTGTTTCGACACTTCCAACTTCTGGTATCCGAAACTTGCACCAAAAGGTGTTTTTCGCATTTCGGCATTCCGGCATTTTGACATTCTTGTGATGAGATATCTTGATGCTCCATCAGGCCTAAATAAAATGCCTGTTTCGGGAATTCGACGTTTCGCATTTCAAAACTTCGAGACTCCTATGATGAAGAGTCTCAACTCTTGACTCCTCCAACTCCTGGTATCCGAAACTCTGAAATGGAGATTAAGTCGTGGTTTGATGTGCCTATTTCGGGATTTCGGCGTTTCTCATTTCCCAACTTAGGGACTCCTGTGATGAAGAGTCTCGACTCTTGACTGCTCTAACTCCCGGTATTCGAAACTCTGAAATGGAGTTTACGCTTTTGATCTTTCCATGCGATCATTGTTATGTTGTTGGTCTTGCCACTTTCTCTTGTTCGTCATCGTCGGGATTAGCTTGCCATCAATGACAAACAAATACTCTACCTTTTGTCCGCCCGTAATAAATATGCCAACATGATTAGCCTTTAAGGCCTTACATCACACCTCTTTATAGGCTTTATAGCAGGAAAACCCCTAAAGAAATGGTTCCCAAAACTTAGTTACATATCCATGCAGATCATTGGCTACAAATCCTGTGAATCTCGAGATTCTGTTATAGTCGACTCCAAGTCATATTACCAGTCGACTACCAGTCAACCATCATTCAGTATTCAGTGGGTCACCCCATGCCTCCCTATCAACCTCTTATTGGTTGACTTATTCAACTTGTTGTCGATTCCTTTACCATGTAGAACCGCCTCAACCTTTGACTTCGAATTTACCCAGTCAACTAACCTCGACCTTCGAGTTGTTGTCGATCCACCTCAACTTCGACCATCAGTCGATCCACCTCAAAGTTCACTACAAAGAATATAACAACCCAACATTATCCCACATGTTGTCTTATTTGTTTAAACTAGGAGATTCCTCAAATTTCATTCACAAATCCATGGAAACAATTCCCATTTCCTCTCTGCACCAAGAGAACTTCACAATACCCACATACTTGGTCAACGAGTCTTCTATGTTTTCCAATGTGTCTACTTTATCTAGCAACACCTTGTTGATTTCCACCATGTCTCTCGTGAAATGGTATTGTACATCAATGTGATTAGTATTCGAATGATGACGAGGGTTCTTTGTCAGAAATATTGCACTTTGACTATCGCAACTTATCTTCATAGATCTCTGCTCAAACCCGATTCCTGAACACATCCTTTACAGCCATATCGCTTCTTTGATTACATGAGTGGTCGCTATGTATTCAACTTCTGTTGTTGACAAGTCTACAATCATTTGTCGCTTACTCATCCAGCTTATTGCTTCACCAGACATCTTGAAGACATATATGTTGGTCGACCTCCATCGATCCAAATCTCCAACCCAATCAGTGTCAACAAATACATGTACATTTAATTCATTGTCATCTCCAGGTTTTCCTTGGTAGTATATAGCATAATATTTTGTGCCACACAAATACCTGAATACTCTCTTGACAATTGTCCAGTTCTCCTTTCCAGGTGTCGACATGCACCTGCTCAACACTCCCATTGCATGGGAAATGTCTGCTTGAGTGTAGATCACATACATTAGACTGCCAAAAACACTTTCATAGGGACCACATGGCATGTAATCTATTTCTTCCTGTATCTTTGGACACTATTCAGCAGTTAGCCTTGCTCCCATAGGAATTGGCACCTTCATCGGTTTGCAATCCTACATGTTGAAACATTTCAAAATTGTTTCAATATACTTCATCTGATTCAACCAGATCTTTATATTTGCTCAATATCTCTTAATCTCCATTCCCATAATGAAGTTAGTTGCACCAATATCCTTCATGTCGAACTTGGAAGATAGTTGTTTCTTCACCTCCTTTATTGCATCCATGTTGTTTCCAATCAACAACATGTCATTGACATACAAAGCTACATATATGAAACGCCCACCTTCTTCTTTGGAATATATGTAGTGATCAACTTTACTTCTCACAAATCCCAAACTAAGGTTGTATGTGTCGAACTTTTGGTACTACATCCATGGTGATTGTTTTAGACCATAAAGGGATCTTTTCAGTTTACACACCAAATCTTTCTTTCCCTTTACTACAAATCCTTCAGGTTGTTTCATGCAGATTTCCTCTTCCAAGTCCCCATGTAGGAACGTTGTCTTCACATCCATCTATTCTATTTCCAGATTAAATGTTGCAACCAAAGACATTATTACTCTAATGGAAGCTACTTTTGCAATAGGGGAAATAATCTCACCAAATTCAACTCGCTTGACTTGGGAATATCCTTTTTCTACCAGTCGAGATTTGAACTTCTCGACTTGCCCTGCGACATTCATCTTCTTCTTGAATACCCATTTGGTACCGACATGATTTCTTCCCCTAGGAAACTTGACTAAGTTCCATGTCTCATTCTTATACAAGGATTCCATCTCTTCGACCATGGAATCCTTCTAAATTTTTCCCTCTGTTGATTTGACTACCTCACTGAATGACTTGGGCTCATCATCGATGGTAGTTAACATGAATGCATAACTGAATTTAGGAAAACTGTACCTTWTAACTAGTTTTATTACTCTTTCTAGCCTCCTTACAACTGGATTCAGTTGTTCCACCTCTTCCTTTGATTCAATCGACTCATCTGAATCAAATTATTCCTTCCTCARTTTAAATCGCATTGTCTTAGGATTATTATCGATCTTAACAATTTATTCAGGCTCAGACTTACCTCTGAATTCTTTGAATACCACACCTCAATTGTACATTGTTCTCCTTGATGCAAGATCCTAGATCTTATATCCTTTCATTCCTTCTTTGTATCCAATGAAAATACATTTGACTTCCTTATTGTCCAACTTGCTCCTCTTTTCCTTGAGAACATGCACAACTGCATTATATCCAAATACTTTGAGATGTGAAACCGAAGGCTTCTTACCCAACCATACCTCATGTGGATTCGTGTCGATTAGTGCTGATGAAGGACACATATTCACCATATATCTTGCAGTTTCAACTACCTCTACCCAGAATTCTTGTTCATCCAAAAAGGATCCAGAGAGGGCTAAGAACAACTCAAAACTCATAGAGGCAACTCAGAATGCTAAGAATGGCTTCAATAGACAGAGAAAGGGAATAAATTAAAAGTTCTCAAAACTCGGTGGAAATGGCATGATCATGAAGAGCGCGTTGCAATATTTCTAACGACGCAAACGACTCGTCAAACATAGTTATGGATTGAAAGATATTCACGGTCAAAGTTGCGGTCAAACATGGAAATTCAATAGGGGCCACATCATCATCCATACTGCTGACATGGCATGATGATGTCAACATGCCACGTGGAAACACCAAAGGCCTCCACATGTCACCTGCCATTAGGATTTTCAGGGGTCCATGTGGACTAGTAGAAAAATGCCACGTGGCACCACCTAGAAAGCACCATGTGTCATGTACGGGATTGACGTGGAGGTGAAATCACTAACCAGGTGGGCCAATCAGTGGATGCCACGTGGCCCAATCAGTGGGCGACATGTGGCACCCCCGAAACGCCCAAGGAGGGCCCGTAACCGAAAAATAAAAAATATATATATGTGGCAGGACCCTACCAAATCTGGCGGAGGTCCCACCATATCTGGAAACAACTGCCACATCTAGAAGCTTCCAACTAATTCTTAGCAGAGGTTACAAATATAAAGCCAAAATGGGAGGCCCACAGGTTTGACCCTGGGACCTCCCCACATACAACGCTCTAACTTTAGCGCCATAACGAATCCGCCTAACTAATCCGTTGGAACATCCGTCCACCCAGTTACCATTTAAGTCGAGTTTTTTCCATCCAGAGGGGGCACGGACCGTATGACTATGGGATGTTTTATGAGGTAGGACTATCATTTTTTCAGGTTGCAAAGGGCACAAAAACTGAGACGAGATTCTTCTTGGGCCTAGGAGTGCCAAAGTCAAATCGAGGCATGGAGATAGTCATTTTTGGGTAATTCGACACCACAAATTTAGTGGTGATGTTTGTTTTCTTATCTGAGCATTATTTCTGTAGCTTGATTTCAGAATGAGGTATACTTATGTATTTTTTCCAAATTCTTTGTTGAGTTAATGAAAAATCCTACCCATTTGAGAGCAAGACCCAAAGACGTAGTTCACCAGGGACGAACTTCGTTATCAATTTTTTGTGTTCATATATGATGCTTATGTCTCTTCATTTTTTAGTTTTCCCTTATTTAATGGTGCACTTTAATTTATGCTCATTTAATGCAATTCTTTATAATTCACATCACAATGAAAAGATCCTGGATCATGTTGGTATCAGAGCAGTCGTCTTTGACTTGAATTGTTGAGTGTGAATGCTTACTAGGGCCAAGCATACGTAGGGTGAAGGAACTCTTAAACATTTCAATCTAGATGTTGGTCGTGCATCCAGAAGGAAGAAAATGGCAGAAGAGGACAACTGTGATGAACATGAGAAAAACTTTCACATGGTCTTTTATCGCATGTCAAAAATGGTCGAACGAATGTATGGAGATTACGAGAAGAGGATGAAGAAGAAAGGGAACAAAAAGGAAGCACATGCAGATGATGATGCTTCGGTAAACCAAGGGGCTGGAGGAGATCCTCCTGAGCCTCCTTCTTCACCTTCAAGTTCTAGTTCTTCTTCCTTTGAGCATTCTCATGATTCTCATCATTCTATCCATAAAGCCTCTTTTAAGAAACCATTATTAAAGCTTGATGTAAAAAAAAATTTACCTATGTTTAATGGAGATCCTAATCCTGAAAAGCTAGATAATTGGATCCGACAGGTTGAAGTGTATTGTTGTGTCCAACATATTTATGAAGAGGAGGTTAAAGTGCAATTGGATTCTCTTCGGTTGGAAGGCACCACTCTCGTATGGTGGGAGAGAAAGCTTCGGGATAGAAGTAAGTGTGGTAATGTTATTTCCTCATGGTTGGAATTTAAATCAGCGATAAGGAAGCAATTTTATCCATTAGGGTATTTACATAAATCAATGATGGAATGGAAGACTTTAAGAAAAAGTAAAGGTCAAACTGTAAAAAGTTTCATAGAAGAATTTAGGAAGAAAGCTCTTGAATTGAACATTCCTTTGGATTCTTATGAAACTTTAATGAAGTATATTGGTGCACTTCACAGTTATATTCGTCATACTTTACTCTTGTTTAACCCCACTAGTATTGACGAAGTTTGTGTGCAAGCCACTCACCTCAAGAACAGGGGGAAACATGTTCAAGAAGATCCCACAAAGAAACCTTCCAATTTCCCACAAAATACTTTTAAGAAGTTTAAAACGAAGGACAAGAAGACCGATACAGTAATGAGAGAAGGAGGAAAACCATCTTGCACTCATTTCAAGAAGATCGATCACGATAAAGAACACTATTGGAAACTGCATCCAGAAAATAAACCGAAACAGTTCAGTCGAAAGGGGAAGACAAAGATCGTTGCTACAGTGCAACAAGATCTTGGTTCCGATTCAGGAGATGAAGGAAATATCACAGTGGTCAGAGTACAAGGTAAAGATTCTCTCCATGCTAGTTCAAGTTCCAATGATGAATCTCATGTTGATGAATGAGGTGGGAATGAGTTATTTCATATAAGAGTTGTATCTAAACATAATAAGATAGATACATTATTTGATATGGGTTCCCAAGTAAACTTAATATCTAAAGCACTTGTCAAAAATATGGGTCTTGAAACAAAACCACATCCGAAGCCTTATCCTCTTGGTTGGGTATGTGATAAAGAAAAACATAAGGTCACCAAACAATGTAGGATCAAATTTTCTATTGCTTCAAAATTGATTGATGAAGTGGATTTGGATGTTGTACCACTTGATATATGTGGCATAGTGTTGGGAAGTCCTTATCTTTATGATAGAAAAACAGTCTTCTTTCGTCATGAGAAAAAATACCACCTTACTAAAGGGGGAGTGGAGTATATTGTTAGAGCTCACAACATGAGGGTAAATACAACACTTGTTAGTGGAGATCAAATGAAAAGACTCATAAACACTAATAAGAGATATGTACTCATAGTCGTCAGAGAGAAAGATGTCGAGACATCCGACGTTTTCCAAGGGTGTGATCCATATCATAACAAGGAATTAATTGATATTGTTTATAAGTATGATGATATTTTTCAGGAACCAGATGGATTACCTCCTAAGAGGGAAATCCAACATGAGATAAATCTTCAGCAGGATTCACCTCTTGCTAATGTGAGCATGTACAGGATGTTAGTTGTAGATATTACAGAGATCAAGAAGTAGGTACATGGCTTATTGGATCAAGGAGTCAGCAAGCCCAGTTCATCTCCTTGTGGTTCTCCGATCGTGATGGTGCCAAAGAAGGATGGCACATGGCGAATGTGTGTCGATTACTGGGTTTTAAATAAAATCACGGTGAAAAATCGATACCCTCTTCCTCGCATAGATGATTTACTTGATCAATTGAAGAATGTTTTTTATTTCACTAAGTTGGATTTGTGCAATGGATATCATCAAATTAGAGTCGCAAACTAGGATGCATGGAAAACTGCCTTTAAAAACAAACAAGGATTCTTTGAGTGGTTATTTATGTCATTTGGGATTTGTAATGCTCTAACAACATTCATGCATGCGATGAATGATGTATTCAAGCCTTTCCTAGATGACTTTGTGATTGTATATTTAGACGACATTCTTGTTTTTAGCGGGACTTGGGATGAGCATGTGAGGCATGTAAAGAAAGTATTGGATACTTTGCAAAGGGAAAAGATGTATGTAAAACTGTCTAAATGTGAATTTGGCAAGACTGCACTTATGTACTTAGGTCATATTGTAGGAGGAGGAAAATTGAAAATTGATCCTTCCAAAATTTATGTAATTGTAAAATGGCCTCAGCCAAAGAGTGTAACCAAAGTCCAAAGCTTCTTAGGTGCAGTCCAGTATTGGAGGAGATTCATTCCCAACTTATCCTTTATAGCAGCTCCTTTGCATGCCTTAACCGGTGTGAAGAACACTTTTAAGTGGGAAGGAAATATATAGAAATCTTTCAACATTTTGAAGGAGAATATCAGTACTGCACCAGTATTATCATTGTCGAATACTCAATAGCATTTTGAGATCGAGATAGATGTCAGTGTGTTGAAATATGTATATATTAGTCCCTCACTTAGTCAATAACAAATTTCTACCTCTCCTCTAGTTGTACACCAATATAGCAATATAACAACATGCAAATATTGGCCTATGGGCTGAAATACAAATAACTAAGCAATATGAAATATAAAAGTAGTGGATTACTCATCAGTAGTGAACAAAATCACACTTTTAGCATAAAAAATCTGGGCAAACCCCCAAGAAGAATTACTCAGAAAATAAGACAAAAATTAAGGAGAATGCTTCTTTATTCAGATTTACGGAAATATCAGTGATACACAACAGCAATAGCATCAGCAAGAAATACACAGACGTGTCTCACTCTCCAACAAATTATTCCTCTAGAAGACAGTGCTAACTGTAATCTGGGTAAAGAGCCTTGACTGTATGTCCTAGTACAATCAACAAACAACCACAATTGTCACCAATCTATCTAGAAACTCATGCCAAGAGATGTTGTATGGTACAAAACAGAATACACCCAACAAAATGCATAGAACATCATGACAATATTGTTGTTAGAAAATAGCATCAATTCGTGTGCCTCCTCTTTGTTGTACGACTAACTAATACTATTGTACGACCTCTATTGTAGTTGTTGTATGTATTGCATTTACTGCTGCAAATGTTCCTTGGATAGCATGCCAATCTCTCTCCTATGGATGCATGCCCAACCTTTATGTTGTTACTCTTCCCTCCAAGCAAAGAACTCTCTTGGGAATCATGCCTCTTCAGCTTCCCCCAAACCCTCCTCAAAAGTGCGCCCTCCCTCTCCTAATGAGCTGACTTTTATCAATTTTTAAGTGTAATTGTGATCCAGGTGGATATTGGTGGCCACCCACCTTTTCCGACTGGCTCAAAACAAGTTTTTATTCTGGCAATTTTGGCAATTTACTATTTTTAGCATTTTTTAACTTCTAGGGCCATTTTGAGGGCCCAAATGAAGGTTTTTACAGATATAGGTTCTCAATGATAGCTGAAGGAAAATTGAGCCCCCAAAATGAATCTCCTCGATGATACCTTTCCAACGAGCTATCACACACCTAAAATGGAGATCGTATGCAAAAGTTACAACCCCGGGAAGTTGATGTACTAACTTACCCAAATGGGGCCCACATGACTTTTGGCGCTTCATCTCCTAGGGTTAGGTTTTTGGATGTATAGGGTTTTTTACATTACTATTTTATTGTAAAAATTCCTTGAGAGCCTCATTGTAATCATCTTCTTGCGAATGCGAGTAGAGGTCACATCTCTTCTCAGAGATAAGCTGCCACCATTCTAGTGAGTCTTGCACTCTGTATTTTTAATGTCTCTGTACATTTCATTGATTAATAGAAACCATGTATTACTGTATATCTTTGTTTATGGTTTCATCTCTGATACATTTCTGTTATATTATTGAATATCTGCGATATCTTTGTGCATTTCTTTATTATCTCTGCTCTCATTTCGTGCCAAAAATAATCTTGATCAGTGGTATCAGAGCAGGTTGTTCTTGATCATTTTTTCCAGTGCATGTCCCCGACGAGGTCTGAGTATAGAAATTTGGGTCTCAAGCTTGTCTCTCTTGAGGAAAATCGCTCTCACACACCCAAGAAACCCCCAATGGTGGAAGAAAATAAAAACAATGGAGCAGACGATCCTATAAGTCTGTTGCTTGAGCAAGCTCTCACGCAATAGAGGGACAAAATGTTGGAGAATTTTCCCCACATCCTTCAATGCCTCCCGATAGCATAAGGTGCATCTTCATTAGGAGGCCACTTTAGAGGCACCTCGCCTTTTAAGGTATAGGTCAATTTTGATATTCCTATATTTGAAAGTTAGATAGATGTTGATGTCGTAGATAAATGGTTAAATCTGTTAGAAGGTTATTTCTCTGTTCACAATTTTTTCGACAGAGAAAAGATCATCTTCTTGCTCCTTAAGGCTCTCTCCCATGTCAAACATTGGTCGGAAACTTATTGGGAGCAGAGTTCCACAGAGGAGTCTAGAATATATGGGGCTGAGCTCACTTGGGATTTTTTTGTGGATGCAGTAAAGGAACAGTATTACCCTGTTGGAAACTATGAGGACTAGTACATGAGATGGACCACACTGCGGAAAGAGAGGGGTCAAGAAGTTATGGATTTCACCAATACCTTTCATACCTTGTGCACCAAGCTAGGTATCAAAGAATCCGAACGACATTTGGTTCTGAAATACCATGGGGATCTACACAGATACATCCAAACTGAAATGGATTTTTTGGACATCTCATCACTCAGTGCTGCCTATCGATATGTTGTTAAAATCGAGTAGAAATTTAGGCATCGGAACAAACAAGATTTCAGGTCTGCAAATCCGCAACAACCAAAGTATGACAAAGACAACCCTAACAAACAGTCTCTTGAAAACTAGTCCAAGCCACAGGAAAATAAGGGTCATGGGAAGACAAAGAAGGACACTGGAAAATAGTGTGATTTCCAAAAAATCCCCTAGCACAACATCGATGAATGTCGCTCAAAACAGTCATCAGTCATCGAGATCAAAGACAAGGATTCGAACCCTGATTCAAAATTTGATTCTGAAAATACTAGTAAAGGACATGTAATTTCCCCAAGGCCAAGCCCTGTTGTAAATCATGTCTATGAAGTATAAAGCTTGCATTATGAATTGTAATTATGTTTTATAGGATGTTGAGCCAAGTCATATAAGCTAGTGGGCTTATGTGTTATTAGGCCAGGGAGCCTAAGTGTTGAAGGCCAGGAGCTTGATTTTTTTTTGTACATGTAATTATGCACAATATTAATACAAGACATCTCTGTGTGTGGACCGACCGCGATGAATGAGTGATGGGGGACTAAGCTTCCATAAAGCTTGGGTAAGGGAGAGGGGTTTGAAAGGTTGGGAGAAGGAGCTAAGCTTGGCGGCTGAAGCCCTTGGGAGTAATAATTTATTATTATTCCAAATTACTGTGTAAATGTTTATGTGTTATCCTAAGTTCTTTTGAAGGATAGGTGACTTCCAAATCGGAAGGAACGTGCTTCATGGATGACATGTGTGAACCGAGCGCATGCAATTTAACCCATGAAATGAGCCGTGTTGGGGGTTCACTTCCCATTCTTCCAACCTCAACATGAGTCTGTTCGGCATTCGCCATCCTCCATATGAACGTGTTTTGGCCTCTGTGATTGGACCTCTGCATACCTCACACACCAAAAACACATGGTAAACCATGAACTGAGCCGTGTCTCTTGGGTTTCTTGCTGAGAAGCTCGACACATCCTGTAAACTCTGAGTCGAGCTATGCCTTAGCGCTGACTGTTGTCATTTTTGGGTGTTCATAACCATTTTTTCCTAGTTGGATGTAGTGGCCACGCAATTCTTGACTGAATGTGGCTGGTTGTCGTTGTCTATACCTGGTTAAGCCTTGTTGTCATCCTCACTGTGTTGGAATTGGTCAAAGAATAGGTTTCCAGACCTGTGAGAAACTCTCTCCAGGTGAGAGAGTGTGCCGAGGAAGGAGAGAGCTCCTAGAAGGAACCCTGTAGCTACCACAGAGCTTAGAGATTTCTGGTCTGGTCTGTTGTTGAATCCCAAGGCAAGGGAGGTTAGCAGCTGAAGGACTGTATAGGTGATAGAGAAGGTGTATACTTCTGGGGTGGGACAGGAATGTGGGGAAGGAGAGTCTGTGGGCAATGGGCATAAGTGGTTCCTAGGAGAGAATCCTCCTTTTACGTGTATTCTTCCTGTAAACCTTACCTAGCCTAGGATTCCTTACCCAGTGGAGCTTAGTCCCAACTCGGGGGTGACCTAGTGCTGAGAGTGATGAGCAGCGTGGTCTAAGGTTGGGAGGTTCGTGGAAGGTCTACATGTAGTTGGTGGTTCGTGACAGTTTCAAATATAAGTGTCACTATGTTTTGTAATTCCGTAATTAATTAAATTGCATACCTGTGATTCTTGCAATGTTATCACGTATTTTGTTGTGCATATGAATTATTTTTATTTCCATTAACTTTCAAATGCTAGCAGTAATTATGTGTTTAACTGTAATTAAGCGTTTTAAGTTCATTAGAATGCATAATGTGTTCTAGAAGTGTTTTTCCGCATAGTAGCATTGGCCCAATCGTGGGGTTGATGGTCGGAGGCGTTACAGTATGGTATCAGAGCATAGTTTCAATGTTGAGCCTGGATGGGCTGGATAAGTGGTCTTTGGACTGAGGGTTTGAGAAGAAATTGTGTCTGGAGGACTAATTTCAGACCTCAGAATGTTTCTGAGTGTCAATGGGCTACTTGACCATGTTACAAAGCTCAGGAGGTGTAGCGGTACTATAAAACTATAGCTGGTGTGGTATATGGCCACAGGGAGAGAGAGAACTCCACACCAAAAGTGTTGGATCCATAGGATATGTTCGGGAGGAAAGGAGAACCCTCACGACTGTCAAATCTGGAGAACGTGCACAAGGCTTAAAACCCTTTGGAGTTGCACAAGAGTGTGGAAATCGTGATACGTGAAATCCCAAATTCGCCAGGACCGTCTATTGGAAAAGACGCGTGGAGAGTGATCAGCCTTTCACTGACTCGTAACTTGAAATGGTCAAAGGGTGAGTTCATGAGAATTCACAAAACGTGAATTCACCTTTGGATCACAACCGTCGATCTAAGAGAGATCTGGACCATTAATTGTCCAGGAAGAATTCAACATTTCAGGAATAGGGAGGATGAAGGTGGAAAATATTTCGAACTCATGACACACGAAATCATGATACATGAAATGCGGATGAGATCTAAGTCATCATATCGTGAGGAATCAGGACCGTTGGATCAAGTAGATTAATAGACTGTAATTTTAGAATTTCAGCAAATGGAAGTTCGAGATGTGTAGATGCACGAACTCCTGATGCCCAAAACTCTGAAATGAAAAGTGAAAGTAGTGGGGCCCTATGACGTCGTTGGGAGTGAGGTGGACCTTCTTAAGGACACCATGTGTCACGACCTTGGTGGTTGAAAGTTGTGTTGTGGGTCCAAGGTGAGAGAGGTAGGAAGTTCAGGAGTCGGGAGTTGGAGAGGGAAGCGAGTGCGAGAACCTTTGGGACCAAAACCTAAAACCCCAAAAGTTCTAAAACGATCTACACCATAGATTGGGAGTATAAGACTTGACCATTAGATCAAACAAAAGGTAAGTTGCAATTACACGACTTCGGATGTCAGGGAAAAATAGAGTGAGCTTAGGCACGAAACCCTGAAACCTCGAAACCCCGACACGCCGAAAGGATCTGCATTGTAGATCTGAGAGAGGTCTAACCGTTGGATTTCACTTGGAATGGACATGGACACATGGGTGTGTACCATGTGCCAGTGGGTCAAAAATAAAAGTGAGCATGATGGGACCTGATGACGTCGTTGAAGGTGACGTGGACCCTCCTGAACGTACCATGTGCCACCGTGGTTGTGG
>JASDQU010438039.1:16239-28560 GCA_032191745.1 Picea mariana | reverse complement strand
AGGCACAACTCCTTTGCGCTGTCCTTCAACAAATTCGAAGGCCTATCCCTCCTAATATTTTCCCATGACCTTCAAGTCCTTCAGGAAGACTCTTGCACACACTCCTTGCGGCAAACCTTCAACCACGTCTAGGTGTTGTAGTCCCTCGACTCTGCGCACACCTGCAACAGTAGTCCTTCGATACTTCACTCAGGTTCGCAACCCTAAGACTTTTACCCATCCTGCGCACTCCTTGCACGGCTCCTGTGCCCAACTGCACTTCTGGGATGAATGAGAACAAAAGCTATCTCTATTTGAACCCTCTGTTAATGCACTCCCTGCGGACAATTCGACTGCACTCCTTGCAGGAATTCTTCTGGCTCAAATAGAGAAACAATTGAAACTCATTCCTTCCTTCTCTCAGACTTCAATTCAAACATGAAATCATATACACAGCATATAAAAGCAAATGCATAACTGGAAGAAAACATTCAGGAGCATATCAACATCAATACACAGAGAACAGACACAAAAACCATGAATTTGAATCAAACTCTTCTATTAATTCAAATATTTGTACATGGGTGTTCTTACACAGCTCTCTTCTTGCTCTTGCTCAAATGCTTCTAACTAACTTACAAATGCACAATGAGGGTGTCTATATCCTGTTTCCCTCTTGCGCTCTACAACTGTCTAGTCTAGAATTAAATTCTATCTACTTTACATTAACTATCTTAAATGTCGTCTACCTACTAAGGACGAGAGCAATCCGCTTCAAGGTCCATTTACAATATACAAGTGCGCCTCTTCTTAATGGCTTCATTTAATATTGTGCAACAATATCAAGGTGTTTTTAAAATTTGTGTTGGTGCTCGTCCAGCTGTCCTCCGCTTCCGCGTTGGCTTGCTTGATGTGGGAGATGCTCCTGCATCAAGATATCCATCCGCTAATGGCCTCTATCTTATCCGGATCAACTTCTATGCATGTTGTTGATATTATATGCCCCAAGTAGTGAATCTTCTTTTGTAAAAGATGCACTTACTTGGCATACAATATGTGTTGTCTTAAAACTTGCAACACCATTATTAAATGTTTCTCATGTTCCTCTTATGATTTAGAATAAACGAGTATATCATCTAAGAACACAATAAAAAACTTGTCCAAGTATTCCCTGAACACTCTATTCATCAGACACATAAAAACTGTTGGGGAATTTGATAACCCAAATGGCACTGTTGTGAATTCATAATGCCCATATCTTGTTCTGAACTCAGTCTTGTTGATGTCTTGTTCCTTTATCGTTACTTGATGATAGCATGATTTCAAGTCAATATTTGAAAATATTCTTTCACCTTTCAGTTGATCAAATAGAGCATCAATTATAGGAAAAGGATACTTATTCTTTATGGTAACCTTATTAAGTTTCCTGAAATAAATACACATCCTTAAGGTTCCATCCTTCTTTTTCACAAAAAGAATCATGGATCCCCAAGATGAAACACTTGGGTGTATATACCCCCTTTTTAACAACTTTTCAAGATGCATTTGTAACTCCTTCAATTCTGGTGTACCCATTTTGTATGGTGTCTTGAACACTGGGGCAGCTCTTGGTACCAAATAAATAGAGAAGTCAATGTCTCTCTTTGGTGGAAATCCTGGAATTTCTCTAAAACATCTTCAAAATCCCTCAAGACAAGATGGTCTTCAATGCTCACCAATTTATCTTTGGCTACCTCCTCCATATAGACTACAAACATTTGACATCCCTTCCTGAATCTCTTCTTCAAGTGAATGGATGAAATCTTTCTAACATCTACAGTTTTTGGAATGCCTTGAATCTTTCCTTGCTTCCCTTCCTCATCAAGACATGTGATTGTCTTTTGTAGCAGTCTAGGACATCATGCTATTTTTCCAACCAATGCATGCCAATTATATAGTCATATGAATCCAATGGTATGATGTTTATATCTACCTTCGTGTTGAGTCCATTCATGTCTATTTGAAAATATTTAACCAACTCATTGATATTTATCTTAGCCCCCGTGGCTAACTAAACTAACCAAGATTTCTTATGCTTACTTATTTGCAAGTGAAATATTTCAACAATCTTATCATTTATGCAAATATGGCTAGCTCCAAAATCAATCAAAATTTCTATGGGTTGGTTGTCAATCTTACCTTTCACTTCGATCATGGGGGATTGATACTTTGTCTACTTGTTGTCCAAGGTTGCATATATCCTTGGCATGCTTCCTCCCATGTTTTTCACTATTTCAGCCTCCTGAATGTTGTGGATACTCCTCATTCTTTCTCCTTTATGAGGGAAGTCCCTATATAAGTGATTTCCCTCACATCCCTAACATTGAACATGTTTCTTCCTTGGAATTTTCCCAAATGAATCTACATTCTTTTTCTTATTTTGGGTTGTCTGTCCTTGATGATTTTCTTGGGAGTTATTTATGAAAAAAGGTGGTTTAAAACCTTTCTGCCTTTGATCCTTTTTTCCTTTTATCTTGTCATTCCAAGCCTTTTGGAAAATTGGCCTTCCTTTTATTTTCTCACAAAGGTGCCTTTATTTCCTATTTCCTTATGGTTTCTTCCAAGGTCTTGGGGTTATCATATTGAATCTTGTCACTATAGAAGGAGGGTAACCCACTTAGAAATATTTTCATTTTAACCTTCTCATCCTTGATGAATTAAACATACTTCAACAATTCAAAGAATCACTTCTCATATTTTTCCATTGTCATGGTTCGCAACTTGAGTTCAAAGAACTCTTTCATCTTTATCTCATAGTAATGCTCAGACAAATATTTCTCTTGGAAATATCCTTTGAACTACCTCCATGAGATCCTTTTATCATCGAGGTTCTTGGCTTGCTTAAGTTGATCCCACCACATGGATGTCTTTCCTTGCAAGTCGTAGGTCGCAATTCTAGCTTCTACTTAGGATGGGTAATCATTCAATTGGAAATATTTCTTCATTTCCAACAACCAGATCTCTTCCTCTTCTCATTTCCTGTGCTCACCATTGAAAGTAGGTGGCTTGATTTTCTTGAGTTCACCTTGCAAGTTGTCTTCCTTGGGCCTTATTCTTTTCCTCCGAATAGGAGACACACTTGGGATGCTCCCTGGACCTGAGCTTGCATGAGTTCTTCTAGTGGACTACCTTGGAGAATGATGGTGCCTTCTCATGCTTCTTGAATGCCTATGTTGGGTGCAAGCCTATTTTGATAAGGAATTCTATTTTGGGCGTAGAACTATTTTTGGAGAAGGATATAGTTTGGGAAAGACCTATTTTTGGAAAGGAAGACCCAATTTTGGAGTGCACGCAATAGGTGGCAAGAAAGAAGCATGCAGAAAAATAGGGAAAACAACATACAAAAAAAGAAGGAAAATCAACATGTAGGAGGAAAAGCAACGTGGTGCGCAGGAAGACAAGCCTAATCATGATAATGTTAGGGTTTTTGGAAATATTGTAATGACTATAAACCATAAATTAGTATAAATAAGGACCTAGGAGGTCTAGGAAAATAGATGATGTCAGTTAAGGATAGAGATAGTTGATTATTATAAAATTGTGGGTTGTTGATTGTAATAAGTCTTCTAGAAGAGTCGAGTAAGTTAGTTTTTGAGGGTTAGGTCATAGGATAAGGAGTCTGGTGTAATATAGTCTTCCTCACAGAGGGTTCTTACCCTCAATCTTGATTGTATTACTGAAGATGTAATGCGCACAGCGCAATATTTTGTAGCAAAATAAATAAAAGAGCAGAGAAGCTAGATCTTTGTGGGAGTAGCCCCATGAGGGGGTGAACCACAGTAAACCTTGTGTGTTGTGTGATTTTTAATGAATGATTTACTTTCTGTTAATCATTAGCTTATGAATGAATGGTTAAAGTAGCTATATTAACATGCATGCATAGGTTTAAAGATGAATAAATCATAGAAGTAATTGAATGACTAACAATGATAATGCATAAGGAAGAAAGAACAAAATCACTGATCCCCACTCATTCCTAGACTGCAAATACTTGAGTATTTCAGTCATCCATAAAATCTATCTTGAGTGATACTACATTGTGCACCTGGTGTGCAGTGTTTCCTTCTAGTTTACTAGGAGGGACGATAGTTTTTGAGGTTTTTGTTGGAAAACAATTGAGATCTGAATCTAGGTGAGGCCAAGAAGAAGTAAAGAAGACCAACAATGGTTCAGTTTCCAGATCTAACCGCACTAAATCAAGTGGACGAGATCCATGGAAGAAACGTGTGGAGGATGAGAATATAGAAGGGAATGTTTAGGCCATGGAATCCAACGAAGGTGAAGATTGAAATATAGTTGAAAAAAAAGGAACTTGAATATGTGCAGAAGGACAATAGAAACCCTAAGTTTACACCGTGCAAATATCTTGGCATATATGTGTTTAGTGACTTGCATGAGGTATTTTTATGTGATTTCCCGCATTTGTTGCAGGAGTGGCTATTGAGGTTAAAGGAAAACCACCCTACAAATCGAATCAGACATCTAGAGTGGAATCCTATGGATATCGCGCAGTTACAACAAGTTAATAACAAATTTACGTGTGCAGTAGATTTTTGGTTAGACAATATTGTTGCAGGGTTTATCACCGAATTTGCAGTAGATACTGCAAATTCCTACACTGCAACAGAGAAGGATTTTATAAAAGGACATAGAAGTAGGTATATCATACCATTGTACACTTCAATCAAGATTTTATTGTATGAAAATGGTGTGATCACCATGGAATCAAACAACTAAACTCCCCTATGTGCATTGGGGAAGGGGGGAAGCACTGACATGAGGTTGAGATATGGATAGGGAGACAGATAAGGGGAAGAAGAAGGAGGCCATGGCCCTAATCATGATGGAAGAATACTAGATAAATCAGATAATGGAAAAGTTGGAAAGACGCGCAGCGGAATACCCTACCAATATAAAATGAATAACAAGAAGAGAGCCATAGCCGACGAAGAGGGATTGGAAAGCGATGAAGAAGAGGTAGAGGTTTGGTATGTGGAGAAGATTGAGGAAATCCTGGATGTAACATATGAAAGGAAAATAGGAGGTCCATGGTCGGGAACAGAAGGAAGAACTTCAGTCTAGATCACTATCAGTTCGGAACCTAAAACCCCATGTGCGACTAATACACTAGAAAGAACACGAGTTTTTAGACAACCAAATTTTAGTGGAAGAATATAAACAAGACAAGGATCCAATCAAGGAAAATAAATTGGGGTAGCAATTTCATGAAGTAACAATCAATTGTCTACATCGCGCAGAGGCAATAGTTCAACACAATTCAAAATGGCAGGACATGATCCCATGATCAGATTCCCATAATTTTGGGGAGAGGCATTAGAGGACCCTAAAAAGAACTTATTAATTTGTGAGAAGATCTAGGAAGCAAATAAAATCACATATGTGGATACCAAGCTTATGCAATTAGCTATCACACTAAGAGACCACACACTAGACTGGTACATGAGCCTAGATATAAACAGTCCACAGGGAGTACCAAAGACTCTCGCATACGTGAAAAAAATACTGGTAAATGAATTCCAGAATCCCAACTTAGAAGACCAGTACATGAATGAAATGATTGAAATCAGGAAGAAATCGGGTGAGTCTTTTTGGGAGATTGATCAGAGGTTCAAACGTCTGAAAGGTAAGTTGAAATATGCAATTACTGACATGCAACATTGACACTTATTTGTGAACTCACTGTTACCACACTTGAAATACTTGTTAAGACAACAAAAGTTCCAAAATCAGGCAGAGGCTCTGCACGAAGACTTACAACTAGAAGAGAGACAGTATCAGTAGACAGATCCAACAATAGAGGAGTTGAAGGAGGATTTGGATAATCTAACACTTCAATTTAACCAGAATAAGGGTAAAGAGAAAAGAGAAGTCGTTTGGTGTACGCTATGCAAGACATCAGGACACCATAAGAACAAATGTCCAACTTTTATGAAGTATATGGCAACAGGAGTATCAAACCCCTTTCCAACAGGAGGACCATGGTGCAAAATTTGTAAAACGCATGGGCATGATCAATATCATTATCCAATGATGCAAAAATACAAAACAGTACCCAAAAGTTCATATTGTATTTTTTGCAAATCAGTGGGTCATGACGATAAGGATTGTAGAACGATGGAGATGATGAGAGAAATAACTTCAGATACTTATAGGGTGCAATAATAAATGATGACAGGACAAGTTTCACCTTAGTTCATCCAGGTACCACCACCATACAACAATGTGCAATAGAAGTACAACAATGCACAGTCGTAGTACAATAATGTGTAGCCACGATATAATCTCGCACTGTATAACCATGTACCCCAACACAATGCACTGCAAGGAGATTGAGGTGGATACATATGTGGAGGATGAGGTAGAGGAGGATTTGGATGAGGCAGAGGACCAGTAGTGTTCCACAATTTCAAACAACCAGAACATTATGAAAGGGATTGTCCACTTCCACCAATGACATGTATGTATTTTCACGCAACAGACCATGCCACAGAAGATTTCCCAACACTCTTGGGAAAGATCCAAGAAAAAATGAACTCGAACAACCAACATGTCTAGTGGAGTTTTGTAGAAGCTAGGGATGATGGGAGAAAAATTAATATAATCACTCGAGGAGGAGCCAAGACAGGAGATGATGCAACAAAACAAGATCCAACTCAACACCAATGGTTTAAGAAGAATACTGAGCCACAGAAGAAGTTTGACGCGCAGAAAGAAAATGAAACATTTAAGGAGGACATACATGAGTTTATCAAGTGGAATTTCGCATCTACATCAATCACGCAAAAAACTCAGAACCCACCAATGTACAAGATGTCATCCTCAATGGACCATACCAGTGAAGGACAACTTTCAGAGAAAGTTACTTCCAAAAATGATTTTCTAGAATCTTGTGTTAAGTTATTGAATGATTCATCATCTATTAAAGTCTTACAAAATCTACTATAAATATGAAACACATAGGTACAAGCGAAGTTAGAACATAAAACAGTCAATCATCTCCATACAAGAAGAAGGACAAACAAAGAATTTAGACTAAATGCTAATATTGGGGATTTCAACATGGGAGATATTATATTGGACTTAGGCTCTGAAGTAAATTTCTTACCTAAGAAGACATGGAAGTGTATGGGAGAACCTACACTAGGCTATTCACTTGTCCATTTGAAACTAGCAAATCAACACAGAATGTTACCAATTGGAAGGCTTAAAGGTGTGACAATAGATTTGGATGGAGTGCGCACTAAGGTAGATTTTGAAGTGATAGAGATAGTAGATGGAACAAAACCTTACCCAACATCACTTGGATTGGATTGGGAATTTGATAACCAAGATATAATCAACCTGAAGACAAGAAAAATGACTTTTGAATCAAGCGAATATAGAGTCATTGCACCATTGGATCCTTAAGAAGGTGAAATTTTTATAGAGGCCACTTGTTTGGATCTGGAAGAAATAAACCAGTTGTACAGAACCATCACGCGAGAAGAGGATTATGATAACCCAACCATAGATGGGGTACTCAGCTAGAGAAGCATTACATCATGTGCTTCCGACTTAGACATAGGTTTGGAGAATTGGAAACAACGATTACAAGAATTTTCCACAAGGAGTTGCGCAAGAATAGATCGTGTAGTAAGATGGGTTGGTACAAAGATAAGAGAACCTCCCAGTTTTCATGGGATTAATGAATTAGAGGAATTATTGACAAAATATGAAGAGGAAGTGTTAGGAAATCAGAGGCTCTTAGCCCTATATATTGCACTCAAGTAAACACCTGCAAGATGGTGGGGTGTGCATAAAGAAACAATTCAGGACTAGTATCAGTGTAAATGACTAATTCGGTGTAGAATCGGGGAGCAATAGAGTCCAGAAGTATGATGGGAAAGGCGCACCAATTGAACACTTGGAGAAGTGCAGAACACAGTGGAGCATGAGACCACTAGAGAAATGGCCTCATCACTTTATCCATACATTGGAAGGGATCCCAGGGAACTGATACATAGACCAGAAGATGCATAGAGGCACTACATAATGGACATGATTACGAAATAATTTTGTAGTAACCTTGTCATTTGAACATGAGAACCCCAACATTGATTCAGCACTGAAGCCGATACGGGGACTGACATTTGTTGATAAACTAGAGGTTGAAATCATGATAGAATATCAGCCATAGAACAGACAGATAGTTAAATACTTACTCTCATGCTATAATGTCGAAGAGGAAGCACTGGATGAAGATAACCCACACAACATTCAGATTACAAAGATTCAAGGAGAGAGAGAGGTGGAAGGTCTATCTCTGGAGTCAGAAGTATTTTTTGCACCAATCAAAGTTAATAAGGTCAAAATTGGGACGAATGACAATCCTAAAATGGAAAGTATTGGAGACTATTGGGATGAACAAAAATTAGAAAGAATAATAGAGTTACTGTGCAAATACAATGACCTATTTCCAACAAACTTTAAAGAGATGAAATGCATAGCAGAGGAGCTAGGTGAGATGAATATGCCCCTCAAACCTGAGGCTAGACCTATTAGGCAGAGACCTTACAGACTAAATCCAGTATATAAGCAGAAAGTGAAAGCAAACATTGACTGAATGTTGAAAGATGGTATTATAGAACTAGTAGAGGAATTTGAATGGATCAGTCCAATGGTAATCCAAGAAAATAAGCAAGGGGGGATAAGGATCTGTGTAGATATGAGGAAACTCAATGATGCTTGCTTACATGACCCTTTCCCCACCCCTTTTATAGATGAAGTCTTAGAAAATGTGGGAGGCCACGAAGCATATTCATTCACAAATGGATTCTCAGGATACCATCAGATCAAAAAAGCTCCAGGAGATACGTATAAGACTACTTTTTCTACAGAATGGGGATCCTACCAATATACAGTCATGCCCTTTATATTGAAGAATGCACCAACTATCTTTTCAAGAGTATTCATAGCTTCTTTTAAGAAATTCATACATCAGTTTCTATAAGTATATCTGGATCACTAGACTATATATAGTCTTCTAAAGGACCATGTAGAAGTGTTAATACTAATGTTGGAAAGATGCAGGAAATGTCAAATATCATTAAACATCAAGAAACACATTTTTGGTACACTTTCTATGATATTGTTGGGACATATAGTGTGTAAACAAGGTTTACTAGTTGACCCTGCTAAGATTTCAATCATTGTGAATTTACCACCACCAAAGTTAGTGCGCCAGTTAAGAGAAACACTGGGACATACAGGCTATTACATGAAGTTTATAAAGGGATATGTGCAGATCATTGCACCAATGTAAAAACTATTATAGAAGGACACTAGATTTCAGTGGAATGAGGATTGTCAACAAGGATTGGACACTCTAAAGGAAAATATGGTGACAACACCTATATTAGTATTTCTAGACTGGGAAAAGACATTTCATGTGCACGTAGATGCATCATCTATAGCACTTGGAGAAATTATGGCGCATCCAGGAGAAGGGGAATTGAACCATCCTATATCCTTTGCAATTAGAAAGTTATTGAAATCTTAGTAGAATTACAACACCACATAAAGAGAAGGCCTAGCCATGGTATATGCACTTGAAAAATTCAGGAACTATTTACTGGGTAAACACTTTAAAATGTTCACAACCCATTCTTCCCTCAAATATCTAGTCAACAAGCCAGTGTTGGGGGGGAGGATCTATATATGGTTGTTATTATTCCAAGAATTGGATTTCGAAGTGATAGTCAAACTAGGAAAGCTAAATGCAGGACCTGATCACCTATCAAGGGTAACCATTGGAGAAGAACCTACTAACTTGGAAGACAACTTCCCTGATGCACAATTATTTTTAGTACATGTAGTTGATGAATACTTCGTTGATAGTATTGAATATTTAAGTACAGGGGTTGCACCACAGGACTTTAGCATTGTGTGGAAGAAAAACCTGGTAGTCAGAGTTGCAGACTATCAACTCATTGCAGAACATTTATACAAGATGGGCGCAAATATCATTTTGAGAAGGTGTGTATTGGAACATGCACGACCCTAAATTTTTGCAGAAGCTCATGAAGGTATAGCTAGAGGACACTATGTAGGAAAACCCAATGTGTAGAAAGTATTTCATGCAGGATTATGGTGGCCAGCGGTCCATAAAGATGTCGAGGAATATTTCGAGAACTGTGATGTATGTCATAGGATTGGAAAAACCAAAAAAAGGGATGAGATGCCCCTAAGACCACAAGTGACTCTGCAGGCATTTAAAAAATGGGAAATAGACTTTGTTGGACCTATTAATCCACCAACAAAACGGTCAAGAGAAATATATATTAATACTACAACTGAATACTTAACAAGATGGGAAGAAGAAACACCAGTCAAAGATTGTAGCGTAGAGACAACAACACACTTCTTATTTGAGAAAGTGATCACCAGATTTGGATGTCCCAGGATTCTAATGAGTGACCAAGGCACTCATTTTATTAACAATACCATTAAGGCTATGACTGAGGAGTTTGAAGTCTATCACCAAAAGAGTACACCATATCATCCTCAAGAAAATGGAACAGTAGAAGATTTTAATAAGATTTTGTAAAATGCATTGACTAAGATCTGCAATGTGAACATGGATGATTGGGACTTGAAGATACTAGTAGTACAGGACCACATGCATACAAGACCAAATGCAAGAAGTTGACAGGATAGACACCATTCTGATTGGTGTATGGACAAGAAGCAATGGTGCCATTAGAATTTCTGGTATCTAGTCATCACGTAGCAACAATTACCAACATGACAGAAAGAGGCACAGTATAGGAGAGGCTAAGACAAATAATGGAAATGGAAGAGGACGGGATTCTAGCAGGATTTCACCGGGAAGTATAGAAATCAAGGGACAAAGCCTAACATGACAGATATATTAAAAAGAAAACCTTAAGGAGGGAGACCTAGTTCTTCTCTATGACAACAAATTTTTGCAACACCTTGGTAAGTTTATAATACATTGGCTAGGGCCATATGAAGTAAACACTATCACAAATGGGGGATCTGTGCAATTAAAGGACTTGGGAGGAACAAAATTGAAAGGCATGATCAATGGTAGTCAATTGAAACTGTACATGAACAGTCAACCTACTAACTCTTAAAAGTTACAGTGCAGTAAGAAAGTCATGTATATAGTGTACTATAGTAGATATTAGGAGATAAAACTATTAAAAAGACATAAAAGTGGAAAAAGAAGAAAAAAGGAACACAAAATAGAAAAAGAAGAAAAACACAAGGAAAAATTGCACTCGACGCAAATGCATGGAAAAAGAGAGAAACAATTACGACTGGGTCTATAAAGTGCGGAAATCACGTGCTAGTTTAACACTTAGTGATTTTTTAGCACAAAGAAATATACAAGTGTGTTCCCAAACTAGAATTATGTGAAGAAGCAAGCGAGTGTGTGAATTATATAAAATATGACACCACCAAAGTTTGGCACTCTGGTCCAGTATGTACGAGTGAATCGATAGGGCCAAAGGTGGAAGGAAAGAATGAGGGAGCCTGAGAATGTGGAAGGAAAGGATGAGGGAGTGAATGCGACACTTACGAAAGATGTGGCCAATATGAGACACTTGTGACACTTGTAATGACGACAATAGGTCATCATTGAAGTGAGTAATTTTGATGTCTAATAGATTGCCCCCCAAAGTGTGAAGTTGGAAGACAGAAACGGATGACTGAAGTACTTTGTAGACTTTTTCGAGCAAGGGTGTGGACGCGGAGAACCTGGTAGAAGCTGCACACAACCATCAAAAATTATTATGACATGTTTCAAACCCAAGGCAGGCATACCTATGCTTGAGTGATAAAGAATTTCAAGGTATGGCCACCATAAGATACACTGCAGATCCATAATTATATTGAAAAAAAGGGTATAGCCACCAAAGATACAATGTGGATCTATACTTCCATGACATGAACTAATCGTAGTCACGAAAAATACACAGTGGATCTACGAAACGACAAGACATGGCCACGGATCAATACAAAGTGGATCTATGTGATAGTATATGTGTCAATATTCAAGAGAAGCTCTGTCACAACCTGGGTAAAATACATATCAGAGTGATTACTCAACCCAGGGTCTTCTTTACTAATCCCAATGTAGTATGAATCTAACCATGTGAATAGATGTCCTGATGTCGAACATGGAAAAAACTACTTGATTACCGGCCAATGAGGTAAACTGTTAAGAAGTGTGAGGGAAATCACCATTGATGTCAATGATTCCCAAGGTACCCTAGT
>JASDQU010438038.1:22971-39703 GCA_032191745.1 Picea mariana | reverse complement strand
GATGGAGACTTAGTCTTACTGTATGACAGTCGTATAAAAGGAAAACCCAAAAAATTGGAAATAGCATGGCTGGGACCTTATGTGGTGGAAGACATTAGACATACTGGAGCGGTTGAAATTAGAACGTTATTGGGGCACCCATTTAAGAAACTAATTAATGGGGCTCGTTTAAAGAAATATCAAGTATAAGAGAAAATAACCTCACTGGAAAAGTATAACAAGGAGTTGCCAACAAGAACCAACTATAATAACTAATCATACTTATAAGAAATAAACCTTGCTTAAAAATTAATAAACAAAAAATGAAATTAGGAAAATTCAGGTATAAAAAACTAAAAAGTTAAAGTATTTACAGAGTAGCAATAGCACTAAAGGAAAAGTAGAAATAAAGTAAAATAGAGAGAGAAAGCAACCTCTGGTCAATCCTAAGACAAGGTAGCAGAACATATTCTCAACGTTATACACCTTTGAATGACTTAAGACAAATACTATTAACAAAAGTATCAAGTGAAAGGATCAGTCAAGGAGAAAGCGAGCATGGTTCAAGCGAGCGTATATCAGGTGAGAAAAGATCATATGAACATAAATTAAGAGAACATGATTGGAATGAGAAAATACAACATCATTCAGACTCAGTAAAAGTCAACAAAATGAACAAACAACCAAACCATCATCAACATCGACTAAGTCATTCAAGTAATAAAGATGGCTCAAAGAAATCTCCTCGGTTGGCTGACGTATCGACCATGATTCAATAGTTGATACCCTATTAGTCGAACCTAGAAAAGAGTTGGTTGAAGAGACGTCGATGCCGACACAATAAGTACATTCAATCCATGAAAGGAAAATACAGATAATAATGACAGAATTGACAATGATCGACGTCATAACAAAAAATATGCTGCAACCAACTATAGATTACCTTTTCACGTGCAATGTTCACAGAGAATTCACCAGGATTATCTCACGAGGGAGCTTGCATGCGCATCTATTCAACAACCGTAGGGATATCGACATCCAAAAGGTAATACTCACATTCATAAACTATCAAATTATGAAAATCGATATCTTATATTTTACCTCAAATAAGTTGCATTCATAACAACATGATTCGAATCAGTAACTACCCCCTCTTCTTTTACTTCACAATTTGGGGAATTCAAGCCTCCTATGGGGAAATTCTGTTACCAGTTCAGAATAAATTCAATATCATGAACCTAAAATCTATATAACAAATCCAAGTAAGGAGGAAATTCACTTTGTAGAAAGCGAAATACTAGAGAAGAAACCATGAGCTAAACAAAGTTAGCAGTTGACGACCCTAACAAAGTTAGAATTCAGAAGTAAGTCATCCATCTTGTCCTAGACATGAGAAGAGGAAATTCCCCTTCATATAAAGGCACATGGGGATCCTTTGGTGTTTCCTTGACCCATTGGTGAAGGTAGAAATAGTCAGTCTTTCTTGCACTGGATGCAGAAAGAAAATTTGGGAAAAACCTTCCAAGAAACACTCCAGGATGGGTAGAAGTGACTGGGAAACCAAACTAAGGGTGACGAAAAAATAGAGTATTAGGAAGTAAAAATTTTGTAATGGCATCCAGGAAACAACCTGCTCATAGGAAAAGGATATCTTCAACCCAGTAAAATATAGGAACACCAAGCATATGATATGCAGTTGATTCGACCAATAGTGGAATTCCAGACACATCATCACAATCGGAAATAATACATTAAGTTGGCCATCCATATAAATATTTTGTCTCTTCTTCTTACATACTTCTCTTTCTCTCTTCATCTATACTCTCCATATTGTAATATTATAATCAAAATAAGAAAAAAATATTTTATATGACCCCCTATTTCTCAGGATGATTAAGGAATTGAGGTGGGGGGAGATGTTGTAGGGGCTAGTCAACTTGGTCGACTAGACCCAAAAGTCGACTTAGAATTGTTGGTTGACCAACATAGTTAGAAGTAGAAATCGGTCAGATTCTTTGCTAACCAACTGACCCAGGCAGTTAAGTAGTTACAATTGTTTGATAGAGGTATAACTAGATAAGCACATGAAGGCTCAAATAGCTTCATGGGAGAGGTTATATGTAATTGTGTTGTGTTGTCTATCATATAATAAAAGGAATCTTCTTGGGGCTCTCATTACTTATGTATGTCTCTCTATATGTCTATGTGTATGCATGTATATCTATGATGGATATGAAAGGTTCTACTAGTAACATTCCCTAATTTCCCCTAGATTACAACAGTAGAGCAAAAGATTATGTTATGCCAGAGTGCACAGATGAGGAGAGGCTGACAAATAGGTGTAGAATAGAGGATATGGTGTCCATTGGGGTAGCAATAGTAATACTAGTATGGACCTAGGTGATGAAGTATGCACCACTTGGTTTTTGTAGAGTGTTGCAACCTTAGAGGAAGATGAAGCACAAAGAAGTGGTGCACATATAAGAAAAGGAGATGGTGTGCAGCTTAGAGAGGATGATTGCGTGCAAAGTGGCAGTGCATCGGTCGTCCCAGAAGACAAGGCACATATTTTTGGTGCGCGGTTAAGATAGGAAGGTAGAGTGCATAGTGTTGGTGTGCCAGAAGAAGAGGAAGATGGAGGCTCCCCTAGTGGCGGGGGAGATGAATTAACAATAGTAGATGGTCTTTCACAAATGCAAGTAGATACCTCTCTGGGTCATCTCGTGAGAATTTTTATAATAAGATGGACTTACCCCCCCTTTGTACCACTCCCCTTTCACATTATTAATCAAGAAGAGAAAACAACGAATAGTGAATAAATTGGTGTAGAAGAAAGAGAAGAAGGTATAAGTGAAGAGACGAGTGAAGAAGAAGGTGAAGTCAACAATACCTTACCCCAAGAAATAACGGTGTGAAAAAGTCAAACCCATAGTAGTGAAAGAGGAGGAACTAACTCGAATTTGAAGATGATGAATCAAGATAGTACATTAAGGTTTCCCATGTTCCATGAAATGGGTATAGATGATGCAGAGCAACACTGGTTTACATGTGAAGAAATCTCATATGTGAAGAGAATCACAGATGAAGTAACCAAAATTGCACAGTTCGAGACCACATTTAGGGATAGAGCCTTGACGTGGTATATGAATTATAAGGCTATTGTGTCCGCAGTACAGGTGAGGTCCCCATTCAATATTAAGTAGGATATACTTAGCGCTTTCCCGAAAACTAAGTTCGAATCCCAATGTATTACCGAGATAAAAGAGATCAAGAAGAAGGAAGGAGAAATCGTTTGGGATTAGGAACAACAATTTAAAATCTTGTTGGATAGGATGGTGTTCCAAATATAAGATGTGCAACATAGAGAATGGTTTATTACAGGGTTACCCCCCATATATGAGTCCCTCTCACCCAACAGAAGGTGACAACTCAGGCCAAGGAAGTCAAAATCGTGATGCACTTGGAAGCTACACCTGGAGGTATAGAGACATCGGTCAAGCTAGCACAGGTTCATTCACAAATTGACAACACATATGCAATATATGGAAATGACTAAATTTTTACATGAGCATGTATGGTGTACCACTTGTAGCTTGGAAGGTCATCAGAGAGATGAATGCCCTGTCCTACCAAATTATGTGACAATGGGCACACCCAGTCCTTTTCCATCTGGGAATATGAAATGGTGTGAAATATGCAAATAGTGGGACCATGTGCCACCCCACTGCCCAACCTTGCATAAGTACCAGACGATGACTCACACTCCATTCTATGAATTATGAAAAAATTGTCGGGCATGATGTCAATAGTTGTCGCCCACTCCAATTAATGCAAGATAATACCAGCTATGTATTCCAGGTACAGGAGGAGAATAACGGTGGTGATCATGGTGGCGTGAAAAGGGGTATATAACAAGGAGGTCCCTGAAGTGGATATGGGTGTGGTTGCGACCGAGGTTATGGCGAAGGAGGAGGTATACCCCCCACATGTTTTAATTGCGGTGAGATTGGTCATGTCTCGCAATTTTTTCCCAAACCACGTGTTCTCTGTGCATATTTGTATAGTCCTGATCATGTCACTAAAGACTGTCTTGACTTACTGAAGAAGTGGGAGGAAAAGAAGAAAAACTATAACATGGTGCATGCCGAGATGCATAAGAATAGGAATAAGAATGAGGAGGTTTATGTTCAGGTAGTAACCTACAGAGGGGTGAATACAAGAGTAGACTTTGATCATGGTGAAGTATCAGATCAAAATTTGGATGGAAATATAAGGAAGGAACTTTATCCCCCTTCAAAGGTTGATGTTCTTTAGCAGAAGCAGTTTCTACGCAATGCATAGAGAGAACTAGAATAAGAAAGAGAGCATGAGGAGCTACAACACCTGACTCAAACGTCACTTGAAGAGACTTGGATTCGAAAATAAGTGCAGAGGGTGACACAAAGATCATTTGAAGAAGCTCAAATATTCTAAGAGGTACAATAGGAAACACATGGGTCGTTGGAAGAACCTTGCACGTGTAAGGAATTGTAGCGTGCAACACAAATATGCTTGGAGGAGGCTCACGTGCATGAAGAAATACAACACATGACCCAAATATCAATAGAGGAATCTCACAAACAAACTAAGTTATGATGCACTAAGTAGAAATCATATGAAGAACAACGCTAGGAGGAATTGCAATGCATAACATGTACATAAGCCTTATGTGACTTAGGTCACATGGAAGACATTGATGATCAAGTAAGTATTTTCTTATGCTATTGTTTGTGATTGATTAAATATCTAGAGGTGGAAGTAAGTTGACCCAGATGTTAGTTACTTGCATGAAATAACAATGATTAGAGGAGATCATCTCAGTCCCTCTACCAAAAAGATATCTCTGTTAGGTCAGGAAGCTAAAGCGCACTAGATAATAATTTAAGATGATAGGAGAGCTTGGTGGCTATGACATGGATGGAATCATGTTGGATCTGGGATCCTATGTGGATATTTTACTGAAGAAATATTGGGAGGTGATGGATCAATCTATGTTGGTATGGTCGCCCATCCATCTCCGCTTGGATAATCAACACAAGATCTACCTGATAGGTCATTTGGAGCAAGTGGAATTCAACATAGAAGGAGTAAAAACAAAGGCCAACCTTGAGGTCATACAGATTATGGATGAATCCTATCCATATCCTACACTACTGGCTATTGAATGGGCCTTTGACAATAATGCGTTGTTAAACTTGAAGAACAATCATATGACCTTTGAGACATACAAATTATGTGTGGTCGTGCCACTAGATCCATAAGAAGGTGATTGATATAATGAGCCTGTGGATGAGGATGCACAAATCTCTATCACTAAGAAGATCTATAAGATCACAGGAAGTAGGGAGGACTACATCAGCCCCACTACAAATGGATATTTAAGTTGGAGGAGTGTTAAGTATTATGACACAAATTGTGAAGAATCCATGGAAAGGTGGAAAAGAAAGTTGTATGAAGTATTCACAAGAAGGTGTTCACATATGTATGTTGAAGAGAGCAAGGAAGAAATTGGCCCCTATTTCTATGATGGATCTGAACTAGTGGACACTTTTATTACATGGATACAACACATTCTTGAGCATCAAAGGCCTTGCACACTAGATACAATACTTATAGGAATTATTTCCCAATGGTGGGATGCACATCAAGAGTAATATCATGAATGGGAAGTTATCGAAGCATCCATGCGAGAATCATTTTGACTAGCAGTCAACATTCTTCAATACACATGTTCTTGCGAAAGGTGTTGGATAGAAGCATAGGCACAATACATGTGCTCAATACATGAATGGCCACCAAAAGATCCCCAATAAACACCCTATATCCTCAATTACCAAATTTTACATTGGAAAAAGTTGACAACCCTTAATAGAACATGACAATATATTCCCTACACGCCTGTTCCCAACCCCATTGAGCATATAGACAACTTCAACATAGCTATTGAAGAAATGGTTAACCATTGGATCCTACCAAAACCAATCAAGCCTACTCTTCTACATCCAACATAGACATTGATCAACCATGCCCGGATGTGGATACATAGTGAATCACCTGTGGTCACTTCATCTCTCTAAGCCACTAATCAATTCCTGTCAAGGTGCATAGAACCATGCACCGCACCTCTGGAGAGTAAATTCGCACATGGGTTATTGTTGGTTATAGTTTATCTAAGTTTATACCTTTAACTTGATTGAACCAGAGTTCATATCTACTGGGGTTCCAACAAAGCCTCTAAAACTATCGACCCTCCTAGTAAACTAGAAGGAAACACAATGCACAGAGTGCACTATGCAGTCTCACTTGAGATAGTCTTAATGGGTGACTACAATACTCAGGTGTTTGCATCCCAGGATTGAGTGGAGCTCTGAGAAGTTTGCGTCGAGAGTTCTATTAATCTTATTAACACAATATACTGTCATTCATGACTATGCATGGAGTATAATCAACTCATTCATTTAGCATACCAATAACTACTTAAAAACAGTAAAGAAATGCATGCATTTAATCACATAACACAGGTTTTACCGTAGTTCACCCCCTCCTGGGATATGTCCACAAAGATCTGGCTCTTAAGCTCTCTTATTATAGCAGTTCCAAAACTACAGCGTCACGCACTTTACAAATCCTCTGAGTTGGGTCAAAATCTATTATGAGGTAGACTAGATTGCACCAGGCTCCCCAGCATGCGATCTAACCCTCAATATCTACCCTTCTATCTCTCCACAGCTCACTAGCTTACAAAATTAGGTCATATGAAAACAAGCATTATAACTAGCTATCGAAACAAGACTCCTCTCTTCCATTGTCTCTTCGAATTACAATTACTACCTTCTATATCTCTCTCTATGAGACCTAGGTATCTGTATTTATACATTTCTGGCTCATCAGCCATTACAATGTATTATAAAAACCCTAACCCTAAAATCGTTAGATTTTCCATGCATGCACATGTGCTTCTCTTCCTTCCAGTTGTCCCTTTCCTCATGCATGCTTGCCTTACCAAAATAACCTTTCTTTCCGCTTTGGCCTACTTCCAATAGGCCCCCAACAGTAACATGTGGCTCGTCCCGAGCCACCTAACCTCGGTGTTCTTCATCGATCTCCCTGGTGATCGCTTGGAACTTCTCCATGAGTTCCTTTGTGTGAATGTGGGCCTACACAGTCTTCTCCTTGAGTGGGTCCAATACCTACATTGCAATGTCATTACTGACCAACCTTGCACATTCTTCCTAGGTCTATGCAATATATTTTTTGGCTTCCACTTCTGGTGCAATGACCTCTGCTTCTCGCTCCTTAATTGATTCCATTTGGGCTTGGCACTCTTTCTTCTACGTCTGTGTAGTTATGATATCTACCTATAGTTTCTTCATGTCTTGCACCCCTTTGACATGCTCTGTGATTGAAATTTTCTTTTTCCTCTGCTTGAGGTCTTGGATAGATGTGTTTATCCTTTCTCCTTCCTAGTCCCACTGCTGGACCTGTTGATCCTCTTCCAGCTTCATCCAAAGTTGTGTTGCTTTGTCCAACAAGTCAGCCACTACGTGGACCTATCATTCTATCTCCTGTATCTTATTTTTTTCCTCCTTCTTCCTTTGAACCCTTACCTCCGGTGGTGTGGTAGGTGTGAGCTCCTTGCAGAGATTCTTGATCTCTTGTTGGTATTGATCAATTGTCTACACAATCTGATCAATCTTCTCTGTCGCTATGAGTTCGGTCGTCTGTGCAGTCTTTGGAATATTCTCATAGGCTACAACCACTTTCTTCTCCAGTCCCTTCATGCATTACCTCTCCTCTTTGGTCTCAATCTTGGCCTACTCGAATATAAATTTCATCTCATCTTGTTTATCCTTTAACTGTTGTAGTTTGGTTGTATCTGTGCGTGCACGAGACTGTACCTCCTAGGTAACGTTGACCTGCAGTTTATATACGGCCTTGGTTGGTAGCCACGGTAATACCAACTACAATTGAGCCAATTCCTTTAGGGGTGTTTGCTCCACGATATCATCCATGCGCAGTGTTAGCACTAGGAGTCACCTTCTAATTGCAAGGAGGGAAATCCCAATACCCATCAAATTATATGTGAAAGTATGAGTGTTTTTTAAAAGGTCGAATGGAAAAAAATCGAAATGATAATATCCTAACTCAGAAATAGGGCTAACATATACCAACAAATAAGGTCTTGACTTACTTCAACCAGTAGTTTGGGAGTAAATGTGGATAGAAGGAAGACTTGAATGAGAGGAATTTAAGGGCTACTGCAAATATCAGGTCCACAAGATCCTAACGAAGAAAGTTTCTTAAAACAAGATCTTCTTGAAATTAGAAACTAAGGAGATAAATAAACACCATGACAATAAAATGATCAAACATCCATCATAGCATTACCACAGTTATCCATGTGAAGCATTCAAAACATGAAAATTTAGCATTAGAAGAAGATAGACTGAAATAGAAGTTGATTTCTATTAGTCAAAAAGTCTTAAGTCCAGTACACAACTAGATCACAATCACTTTATCCAAAATATTACAATTTAGGGAGCCTTGCTCAACCATATGAACCTGCTAAAGCCATTGATCTATCTATTTATAACAAGAAAGGGAGGCAACAAATAGAGGTGCGAGATGGCATGTTTCCCTTGAAAATCTCTAAACATTTATTTATTCTAACTAAGATAACAACCTATGCTATAAAACAGGGAAGTGTTGGTGACTATTCCAATCACGCTTCTACTTGATTTGATCCCCCTTTGTTTCTCAGCTCCTATTTTTGCATGTGTCCTTTTGGAGCCTACAGTTGTCCTCAAAATTCCAACTGCTACTTTTGTTACTTTCTCCATCATCGACTTATCCAAAAGTTGTTGGCCTAGTCCTCCTAGATTCCTGGTGTTTGATGGCAACTCCATTGGGTAGCAACTCTGTGTAGCGCCCCATAAAATAGAACAAGGAGAGAAAGTAGTGCTTGTGGATAACGCCCTTGTGTTGTGCATGTGTGTAAACCTGCTCCCTGTCAAATATTATGCAATGCCTGTAGGTAGCGCAACTATGTTTCACCCGTATACCAATTTTTCTCTCTGTGAAATATTACGCAGCGCTTTATGTAGCGCCACTATGTGCAACTTCTGTTCTCTGTAAGATATTATGCAACACCTTTATGTAGCTCTACTTACGTTGCGTTTGCATACAGGTTTGGGTAACATTCCCAAAATGCAGTGCCTTTGAATCTAGAACATGTGTAGAGCAATTTGTGTCCTTCCATGATGACAAAAACCATTTTACTTATGTGCCTTGACTATACTATAGGTAGTGCCATTTACCATTGAGTGAAGCTATCACTTAGCAAAAACTCAAAATCCATATAGCTAAACACTTAGAATTTTGTATAGATAACAGATATATCATTTTCATATTAGTTAACCCTCCCAAAAAGAAACAATCCCCAAAAATGGAGCTTACCCTCTTACCAACTATTTTTTTATTTTGACACTTAACTTCACACTCTTTCTGGTAGAATGAGTATCTTCAATTGGCTCAGTAGACTTCTTCTTCTTAGCACTGGTAGGCTTCTTTTGTGTATTTGTGCTCTCCTTAGTTGTTGGTTTGTCATCTTCAATGGAAGCCTCAACCAACACCTGTAAATTCCTTTGGGCTACCTGTTATCACTGAAATTTCGTCCGCAAATGGTTACAGGAATCCAGTTTCTCCAAGCATCTATTAGTTCACCCATGGACCAAATTTACCAAAAAGAATTTCCAAAAGGTCCAAAATTGTACAACCAGTTATCAAATTTAGATGTGTTATGTCTATGCAAGGGGTGCGCGCACATGTGCCATCCAAAAATGCCCAAAAAGCGCACATGTGCCCGAGGCATGACTGTGGATGCTAAAATCTGCACACACCTGAGAATGGCACATTTATGATGTTGGTCGGCCTCCCACCCACTTCTAGTTCAGCTTCCAAGTCGATTTGACATCCAAATCTCAGCTGGATCCAGCTGGGTGGCTGGTAAAAGACCTAAAAATGCCCTAAACAACCCCTTTTCACACTAAAAGTTGGATGAACAATGCCTCAAAGTTATGCTATAAAAAGAGGCCATGGGTGCACTGCAATTTTCAGGGAATTCATTTGTATTGTTATGATACCTATATTCTCTTGGAGGATCCTCTTTCCTTGTTAAGAGCATACAAGCATCATTTCATTGGAGCTATTCACATCACCTCTTGAGTGAATGAGCTTGGTATTCTTTCACCATTTCATTCAATTTTTCAAGTTGTAAGAAGAGCTCAATCTTGGGGGTTCAAGAGCCCTCCCTTGGAGGAAGAGGGGACCCAAAGTCTCACTTTCTCTTCGGTGTTTTTACTTCCACTAATATACCCCTTTCCATTGGTGGCATGAGTCTTGTTTCTTTCTTGTTCTAATGATCTTATGCACTCTAGTTTAATTCCTTTTGTTGTTGTTAGTTTAGTTTCTTTGCTTATCTTGCTTGTTTTATATTTCTAACCCTTTCCTTTATTTTTGTCTTGCCTAGCTAACCCAACTGGGCTTGTAAGCATCTCTAATTTTCTCACTCAAGTGGAGTCGCCAATATGTTGCGTATCTTCTGTCACTTGAGTGAGAAAATTAGAGATGCTTACAAACCCAGTTGGGTTAGCTAGGCAAGACAATAGTAAAGGAAAGGGTTAGAAATATAAAACAAGCAAGATAAGCAAAAAAACTAAACTAACAACAATAAAAGGAATTAAACTAGAGTGCATAAGATCATTAGAACAAGAAAGAAACAAGACTTATGCTAATAGCTACTTGGAGATGTTGGATTCCTGTAACCATTTGTGGATGAAATTTCAGTGATAACACTACCTCATCTTGGAAATGCTTTAGATCTACCTTTAGCTTCTTGTTCTGAGATTGGAAGCCTTTGTTCTACCTGTAGAGGTTCTAGAGCTACCTATGAAGGGGTTGAACCCTTCTTGCTGCAAATCTTTCCAAGTCAAGGGTATGACTATAGCCCTCCGTAAGCTCTGTCATCTTGGCTCTTTCAGATATGGTTTCCTTTTTCAATTTAGCCACTTCTTTTCTTGACTCCTTAAGTTGTCTAATAAGTCTCTTGAAGGTCTGACCACCAAGGGAGTTGGGGACATGTGCAGTCTCAACAGGCTTCTTCTCATCCTCTTCTTCCATTTGTACAAGAATTTCCTTGTATGTTTCATCAGCCTTCTCAAAACCTTTTCCTTTATGATTCTTCTCTTGCGCAAGAACTTCTTCTTTATTCTTCATAGGTTTTTCAAAGTCTTTCAAAGAGATTTCATATTTCCTCTCCAAAGGTCTTTTGGTACCTTTACCCTTCCTTTTGTATACAGGGGTTTCTTGTTTCTCTTCTACATATTTTTCAATGCCTTTCCTTTTCTTCTTATGCATAGGGGTTTCTGGTAAGGATTGCTCTTTGAAAACCCCCTTAGGAATTGATGACCTAGTGAAAGGTCTTCTACCCTTGATTTCAACTGCTAGAGGAGGAGAGGGAAAGAGAATCTTATTCCCTTTTTTAGATGTCACCTTGGTAGAAGAAGGAACTTATTCTAACCCTGGTGGAGGTGGTGGTGAGAAATATCTATGTGGAGAAGGAAAAACTTCTTCCTCATCTTCCTTGACCTGCTTGTTGATCCCTAAAACAGGGGCTCTGCCCTTTCTCTTCTTGTTGATCTCTACTTTAGTACTGGTGGGTGATGAAGGACCTGTGATCTATGATTGGGGAGTAGGTATTGGGTCTAGCTTGAAGTGAGAAGTAACCACAAAATGCTCCCATGAAATCTCTTTCTTTCCCAACTCTTCAAAGACTAGCATCCTGATCAGTCAAGAGTGGAAAAGACTAGAATCCACATCCTTAGATTTGGCTTGCACCCTATCTGACATTTTACCTATACCTCTCAGTAGGTAATAAGGAACATTCATCTCAACCTTACCAGTAAAATGTAACAACAACCTTATGTGGTAATGGTACAAGGTGTTAAATCTCCCTTCACAAGTAAAATATCTCCGTATGATTTTCAACATTCTGTCAAACTATTCGATCAACTGATTCCTTGGCATACTCTTAGATAACTCATTGGCTCAATATTCAGTCTTGAAAATATCTTTAACAAATGGTGAACTCAAAATCATGGCCTTGAACCAATTTTCACCTGAAATGGGGATCCCTGTTGTAGCTGATATGGAGGCTTCGGGTACCTCAAATTCCAAATCCCCAACTCTGGTTTTCTTGCCATCAAAATTTAATGCAAATTGTTTTGCTACTTCTGGGTGGCTTCTCTACATGTTCTGGCAGAAAGAGAGGCATCCTTCTCTTCGAAACATCTCCCTTGCCATGGGCTCTGTGTCAAAAAGGCGCATGTCCATAAGTTCTCTCCTAACTATCTTGCCACCTTTATGTTCTTTCTTCGACTAAGGGGTCTCCATGACTCAAAATGAGGGTTCTTAAGAGGCTTAAGGGATGTTAATGACCAGAAATCTTCAATTCAGGTTTCAAATGCACAAGAATGGCCCTTAAAAACTGACAGTGCTTAGAAAGCTGAGCTTGACTATGGGAAATAGACCTTTAGACATGTACATGCTTTTTTGAGTGTAGACTGTGAAAGGGGTAATCCGAAATGGTTCTTTGGATAGGATGAAAGGGGAGCACAGAAAACAGATAGGGTTTGAGCAGTGCCTCTGGGTAGTGCAATGCATACACAGAGGATAGGCTATTACAGGCCTGCGACTTGAAAGGCTAAAGAAAACAACAGTAGTTAGACCATGGATACGGGTGAGAAAATTTATAGGTATGCAAAAATGTCTCCCTTACGACCCTGCAAGCTTAACAAACCGAAAAACCAAGCACAAATTTCCTGTGAAAATTAATATGAAAAGGAGGTTGCATAGGATACCTGTAAAGTTGACACCTGTTGAGATCCTCAGCATGATCTTAGGATGAAATTGACGAAACTTCGGCCCTGAAATCTATCACAACATCGGATTTAGTTGACATGCGGTCGCCTGATCAGAACTGAAAAACTTATGCAGCACAACACTACTGAACTTTTCAAATTTAGAAACCATTACCAAGGATCATAAATGCAAGATCCTTTGAAGGCACTTCCACTGATTTCTGGCATCGAAAACAAGGGACACGGTATAAGTCATGGCAATCATGACTTGGAGTGGATGAATGATAAATGTGACAGGCGCTATGGAACTTCCTTATGAGTAGGCAACGCCTCCAAATTAAAAAATGATTGGACAGGTTAGCGAGGATGATGAAGCATGCATGTGAGGTCATGAGTGAGAAGAGAGGTGTGTCACATTAGCCTGATCATGGGAGGTATCAACCTAGGGACAAATCACGAGAGGGGAAAAAAAAGAATAAACCATGAGCTAAAAAGGGTTCAAGGATCAAAAATCAAATTGAGGATCAACACATGAGCCATGACTCAAATGTTTAGTCATCCACGGGGTCCTATCAAACATAACATTAAAGGGATGAAAAAATTATTTTAAAGAAAAATAAAAATCTAAGGCTTTAAAAATGATAAAAACAAACTAAAATACCCAAGGCGACTTAGTGTGATAACATTGGCTCCAAAGGGGATGGCATGCCCCCTGCAGGCTGCCAAGAATGAGTAGATTCAGTGCCTTATCCTAGGGCTATTGGGTCAGTTATTGGAACAAAAAAGAAAAAGAAAATAATATTTACAAATTTACCGTAAAGCTTCAAATTTACCGTGCTTGCCTTTATCTTGCCTCGGTGCATCCCACTTGAACACCAGATTGCCCAATTGAAAATCCTCTTTTTTCACTTTCTTGTCGAATGCCTACTTGATCTTCAGTTGATGATCATATGCTTTATCTACCAACTTCTCCTAGGTCTACTTCACTTCAACCAACTGTTGAATCCTCCTGATCATATCATCCAGCTCCCCTTGATAATCTTGGAAGAATTTTTCCACAAGCAAGGAAATATGAGAAGGGAAAATGGCCTCAACTCCATACACCAAATGGAAAGGAGAAATAACTAAGGCCCTCTTTGTTGTCACTCTGTCAGCCCACAAAGAAAACTTGAGTTTTGAATCCCATCTTTTTGTTTTCCTCCAACAACTTTTTAACAATCTTTATAAGGCTTTTGTTTGAGGATTCTGCAAGCCCATTTCCCTGTGGGTGATAAGGGGTTGAAAGAATCAATGTGATCCCATATTGTTCACAGAACTGAATCAATGGCTTAGCCTTGAAAGATGCAGCATTGTCCGTGACAATTTTGTTCAGACAGCCAAACCTCTCCATAATGTCTTCAAGGAAACCAATGATCACTTTGTGGAAAGCATTCCTAGTAGGGATATCCTCTATCCACTTAGTGAAGTAATCTGTGGCATTCAAGATCCATCTATGTTGGCCACTGGAAGTAGGATGAATTTCCCTGATAAAATCTAAGCCCCAGTGTTGAAAAGGTCCTGAAACTGCTACGGGTTTTAATGGCAAAGACTTAAGTTGTTTCTTTCCAGAAAATTTCTGACATTTAACACATGCTCTGATATTGGCAAAAACGTCTGTGAATAGACTAGGCCAAAAATACCCAACCCTGAGAATGTTGTAGGCAGTAGTCCTCCAAAAATGATGCCCCCCACACAAACTGTCATGAAAATTAGACATAATCCTTTGGGCATCTTGTGGGTCTAGGCATCTCAACAACACTCCCAATGGATCTTTCCAATACAAAATTTGATCAACCAAGCAATACTTTATTGATTTGAGTTTTAATGCTCTCACCTTTTTCTTTTCCATACCACTTGGAGGTTGTAAATTTTGCAAGAAAAATTAAATGTCCTTGTACCAACTGCAATCTGCCAATGCAAGGCTAACTTGAGTACCTCTGTTGTTTAATTCAATCTGTTGCTTTTCAGAACATGAGCCAATGAAATTTAATCCCAACACTGAGCAATTTGATTCAGCCAACAACTTGGATAAACCCTGGCCTTTGACCAATTTGGTAGGCTTGATTTCTACATCAAATTCAAGGATCTTAGAAATCCATTTGCTGCATTTTCCATCAATATCAGGTTGAATAAGAATTTATTTTACAACAGCTGATGGAACATAAGCAATAACTCTTGAATGAAGCACATAAACTCTGAAGGACTTAAGAGATTTAACCAGTGCATAGGCTTGCTTATCCATAATGTCATATTTTAATTCTGCATCTCTCAAATCCTAGCTGAAAAAGGCAATGGGCTGCTCTAAGCCTTCAGAGTTCTTCTGCAAAAAAACTGTTGCTACTATATCAAAAGAGGAAAAAGAAAAATAAGAAAGTCCTTGGAGTAGTTTGGGCTGACTAGGACCGGGGATTCTGTCAAATATTTATTTATTTGATCAAAAGAACTACGTGCCTCAATAGTCCACTTGATTTCATTATCTTTCCTCAACATTGTTTTGATATACTTAATCAACTCAACAAAATTTGACACAAACCTTCTTAAGAAATTAACCTTTCCCAGAAATGATTGAACCTGATCATTTAGGTTTATGTGGTGAGAGATTTGTTCATAAAATGTCGGAAGAACCACAGTTCTTTTGAGAGCTTGTCGACATTTCGGATCCACAACAGGATCCATCTTCAGGACAAAAAATCCTGAGGAAAAATAAGAGAGGAACCCCTAATAAATAATGATGAGGCGGGTGGAAAACTAAGGTCGACAGAGTGAAACCCTAGATTTGAGGAGATTTTTCAAAAAAGTATTTATTAGTGGTTTAGTTAATTAATGGGTTAAGTGGTTTAATTTGAAAACCCGACGGTGTTAATATTAAATTCTAGGTTAAATCTAGGGTTAATTTGATGATGTAATATTAATATTATTAGTGGTTTAATTTGATAACCATATGGTGTTATTATTAATGTTAATTTTATGTTAGTTATAGGTTAAATTTAGGGTTGATTTAATGAGGTGGCATTAGTATTATTATTGTTACCCTAGGTTTGAGGAGAATTTTCAAAAAAATTATTTAAAAGTGATTTAGTCAATTAATGAATTAGATGGTTTTAAATTTTTTTTTTTGTTTTTTAAATCCGGATAACCTAAATCGAGACAATGGCCTAGAGATTAGTGATAGTTGGATCCCACTCATCTGGGAAAGAAAACATTATTAACCTCAGAAGTACTTACACCCTCACTTTCCCATACCTTAACTTAACCTGTTCATTAAAAAACCAACCTTATTAAAACCAATTTATACCAACCTACCTTACAAAAATCCCTTTGACTTACATTAATAATAACATTTTAAACCTAACTTAACCTTAAACCATTTCAAGACCAACCTAATTGATTCCAACGTATGGTCTTCTACCACTAATATAACAAGAATAATATTAATGCCACCTCATTATATTAACCCTAAATTTAACCTATAATTAACATAAAACTAATATTAATAATATTAAACCACTAATATAACAATAATAGTATTAATTAACCCCTAAATTTAAAACCACTTAATTCATTAATTGACTAAATCACTTTAAAATATTTTTTGAAAAATCCCCTCAAACTTAGGGTTTCACTTAGCCGAACACTAATATAACAATAATAATACTAATGCCACCTCATTAAATCAACCCTAATTTTAACCTATAATTAACATAAAACTAATATTAATAATAATAACACCATATGGTTATCAATTTAAACCACCAATA
>JASDQU010438038.1:10835-22636 GCA_032191745.1 Picea mariana | reverse complement strand
ATAATACTAATGCCACCTCATTAAATCAACCCTAAATTTAACCTATAACTAACATAAAATTAACATTAATAATAACACCATATGGTTATCAAATTAAACCACTAATAATATTAATATTACCTCATCAAATTAACCCTAGATTTAACCTAGAATTTAATATTAACACCGTTGGGTTTTCAAATTAAACCACTTAACCCATTAATTAACTAAACCACTAATAAATACTTTTTTGAAAAATCTCCTCAAATCTAGGGTTTCACTCTGCCGACCTTAGTTTTCCACCCGCCTCATCATTATTTATTAGGGGTTCGTCTCTTATTTTTCCTCAGGCTTTTTTGTCCTGAAGATGGATCCTGTTGTGGATCTGAAACGTCGACAAGCTCTCAAAAGATTGAACCTCCTTTTTAGATCTAGGTATTGATAAGGTTAGTATGGCTTCAACCCTGCTGGAATCAATCCTCACCCCTTCAGTTGACACGATATGCCCCAATAATTTTCCTTCTTTCATGGAAAACAATGACTTTTTCGGATTCAAAGAGAGGCCATTTTTTTTGCATTTTAAGAAAACCTTTCTTAAGTGATCACATTGCTCTTCATCATATTGAGAGAACATGGTTATGTCATCTAAGTAAATAACAACAAACTTGTCCTTCACTCCAATAAATTCTATGTCCATAGCTCGCTGAAAGGTCAACCTGTCGTTCATCAAACCAAAGGGCATCTTGGCTTACATGAATGTACACCAAGGAGTGGTAAAAGCCATCTTCTCTCTATCCTTTGGCAAAACAGAAATATGGTTGTAGCTAGAAAAACTGTCAACCATAGACATCTGGGTTGCACCTGTCACCCTCTGTAATATATGCTCCATCTTGGGCAAAGGGTAATTATCCTTTTTAGAGCTTTTGTTCAGATTCCGGAAATCGACACAAAGTCTGATTTCTCCATTCATTTTCCTCATGGGGACCAAATTATCCACCCATTAGGAATATCTCAAAGGAATAATAATTTTTCCATCTAAAATCTTTTTTACCTCTTTCTCCATGACAGGCAGTAACATAGGATTGATTTTCCTCAACTTTTGCCTAAAGGGCTTGGTATCTTATTTTAATGGAATCTTGTGCTCTATAATGTTTGTTTCATAAGTTCGGAGATCTTCGTAAGTCCATGCAAATACATCAGAAAACTCCTTTAACAATTTGACATATTCTGCCCTCTGCTCTCTTGATAGGATGCTTGACAACTTGACATATTTTGGATCCTTTATGTTCCCAAATTGCATTCAGTTATATCAGCATCATCAATAGACACTTTCCCTTTTACTACCACATCATTTTCATTAAATAATTTTTCCAAAGGAACTAGTCCTTTTGGAATATGGTTGCTAGATAGTTGCACAATATGATGATTAGCAATTTTGTTAAGGAAAACATCAGCATGTGGAGTAATTTCATAATCATGATCCTGATCAATGTGTAATGCAGCAAATTCATCAACAAAATCAAGGAATTTTTTAAGTTCTAAATCATCTTCAAACACCTTCCAATATTTGACATTGTCCGGTATAGAAGGCATGTATTTGACTTCTACATCATACTTGAGTTTTGGTGGTATAGGTATCCTGAAATTGCTTGCTAATACAGCCAAAGAATCAGCCATAGAATTATCTTCTCATGGAATAAAAGAGATGTCAAACTCAGAGAAAAAATTCTCCACTAGGTCCCATACTTCATTTCTATAAGATCTAAGCCTAGGGTGCTTAGTTTGACAAAGATTTTTGGTCTGATGGACTATTAATTCAACATCTCCAAATACTGACATTTTTTTAATCCCCATATCTTTTGTAGCTCTCAAGCCCAAGACAAGAGCTTCATACTCTGCCACATTATTGGTATTTTCAAATTCTAGTTTGTATGACAAATATATGGTCTCTTGAGTTGGTGAGATAAAGACCACTCCAACACTGGCACCTTTCTTAGAAGAGGCTCCATCAAAGAACATCTTCCAAACAAAATTTCTTAGAGGAGGTTCTTCAGATAAAGTAGTAGAATTTTTTCTTATTTCAAGAGGAGTTTCAGGAGCATCAGTGAGCTGCAAAATGCTGGACCCCAAATCAGTATCAAGAGAAAAAACAAGATGATTGGCAGGGTTTGTTTCATCAATAATAATGTAAGCCGGTTGGGATTCTCTGTAAAGTCTTCTGTGCTCCCCACCAAACACAGGGACAGTTGCATATGAGAGATCCATATGCAAGGTCCCTACAAGTCTTTTAATGCAAGACCTTGACAAGAGCATGCCAAACTTGGGAGGAACATCAGCCACCACAACATCCATAAGTATACTCTTCATGGGCAGCTGAAATAGAGTCACAACCATATACTTAATGACCCCCAGAAATTTTACTTTCCTAGAGTCAAAAGAATATAAGTCATGATAGGTTTTTGTGGCTTCCAGTCCAAGTTCATCAATAACAGATTTTGGCATGAGATTATGGGAGGCCCCTGAATCCAAAAGACAGTTATGCAACACCTTGTCATGAATATTGAGAGAAGTATAGAATGGAAGGGATGATTCATCTCTGTCTTCTATCAAAGGCCTAAAGTCACAATTGGTTTTTCATCTTGCAGATTTATTGAATTAGTGGAATTAGGAGAGGCATCAAGCTGTAACATTTTGGTCAGATATTTTTTAAATTCTTCATTTTTTATCAATTCCAAAAATGGTACAAGGATCTTAATTTTCTGGATCTCATTCTCAAAACTGAAGGAGGGGGAAGACTTCAAAATCTCTTTGGTTTCAGAAGGAGGATTTCTGATCAGAAGTTGTGGGTTTTGAGAATCTTTTTCCTTGTTGCTCACTGTCACAATCTTGGAAGAATATTCTTTTTGAACAGGTTGATTAGGGGCGGAAATTTTTTCTTCATTCTTCTTAGATCTCAGATTATATCTACTAGAATTTTCCTTTGTTTTTTCTCCCTTGCTTAACTCATTAATTTGAATATCCATTATAGATTTCTCATAAGAGGATTGAGTCAAGTGTGGGGATGGGTATGTATCACCTAAGCAGTGGATCTTAGGATCAACCTCTACTTCTTCTTCTTCTTCGTTAGTAACCAGATTATTTTGAAAAGGGGCTTGAATCCTCTGATCATCTCTCTCTCTATTTCTAGGCTCTCTGGGAAGGATTTGGGGAGCATTGTTGGGTCTTCTGAAATTACCTCTATTTTCAGTGTTCTGAGCATTTCTATATGGTTGTCTTCCTTCTGATTTTATCTTCTCAATCTAAGTAGAAAGGGATTTTACTAATTTGGTCAACTCATCTACCTATGAATGAACAACCTGAGAGTCAGAAGTAGAAGCTTCATCTCTGTTTTTCCTCCTATCTCTGTCAGATTTTCCCCTGAGCTTATTTGAGGCAATTATGTTGGATTCTACCTCTAAGGCAACATCCTGCATATGAACTAAGGAAGGTGACCTTCTCTCTCTCAATAGAAGGCATAAATCGGAGTCAAAAGCACTTGCATAAGTGATTTTTTCCATGTTTTCAGTGGGTTTGATCTCATCAGGGATCTTCTTGTACATTTTGTTAAATCTTTTAGAAAAGTCAGAAATAGACTCTCCTTCTTTCCTTTTCAAAGATCCAAATTCAGTGATGTAATACATAAAATCCTTTTTGTCACCCCAGTGCCTCAAGAAGGCTTCATCCAATGCCTCAATACCATTGATAGATCCAGGGAATAGACCGCTAAACCACTTCCTAGCCTCACAAAAAAGGATTTGGATGAAAACCCTCATCCAAACATCTTCATTTTCAATATTTTGGTTATATGCATAGCTATAGAAAGAAACAAGATGTTCCTCAGCTGTTATATCTTCTTCTCCAATAAACTTGGGCATGTATTTCAAATAATCTCCAGGGAGAAGAGCATTCATTGGCTGAGGAAAGACTAGAGGAGCATATCTTGCAACCACTGAGGCATCCATTCTATTTGCAGGGGGGTTAACAACTGCCATTTGATTTTGGATTCTAGGTGAACAAGCAAGAGAAGGAGACCTGGTTGTGTGTAGATTAGGAGAAGGAGAAAAGGATAAAGGGGAGTTTTCAGTCTTCACAACAACAGGTGGAGTCTTGGAAGAGGATGGTAAGGTCTGAGAGGGAGATGAAGTTCCTACTTCTTTGGCAACAAAATTTTTAACAGAGAGAGGTGTAGCAAAACCTAACGTACAAAAATCTTCAAAACTATCAAGACTAAAACAATTCTCAATATCAGAGGAGGAGAATATATCAATTTTTTCTTCTTTCAATTCACTTTCAAAGGTAGAGTATTCAACAAGAAGCTCTTCAAAATCAGTTTTTTAGATACTTCAACAGAAGATAAAGGAAGCTTACTTGATAAAACAGCTGGAGTATCAAGAGTGGAATCAGACAACTGACCAGAAGCACTTGTGGCAGCAGCAGAAAAACTTTTTTGAGAAGCTTTTCCCTTCTTGATTATCTTCTCTGGGTCAGCCTCAGGTGGAACCAAACTTAACCCCGGATTTGATCTTCTATGTCTTCCTTTAGGCGCTAGAGATGAATAAATGGAGTCTCCAGGTGCAAGATGCAATCTTCAAAATACTAAGTCCCAATGCACCTTGAGAGATAGTAAGCACTGTCGTTCTATCCCAGGGAAAAGTCTTCAAACCATTCCTCGAAAATGATAGAAAAAATGTTAGCACTAGGAGTCACCTTCTGATTGCAAGGAAGGCAAACCCAATACCCATCAGATTATATGTGAAAGTATGAGTGTTTTTTAAAAGGTCGAATGGAAAAAAATTGAAATGATAATATGCTAACTCAGAAACAAGGCTAACATGTACCAACAAATAAGGTCTTGACTACCTTAAAATAGTAGTTTGGGATTAAATGTAGATAGAAGGAAGACTTGAATGAGAGGAATGTAAGGGCTGCTGCAAACATTGGGTCCACGAGAGCCTAAGGAAGAAATTTTCTTAAAACAAGATCTTGTTGAAATTAAAAACTGATCTAAATAAACACCATGACAATAAAATGATCAAACATACATCATATCATTACCACATATATCCATGTGAAGCATTCAAAACATGAACATTTAGTATTAGAAGCAGATAGGCTGAAATAGAAGCTGATTTGTTTTATTCAAAAAGTCTTAAGTCCAGTACACAGTTAGATCATAGTCACTTTATCCAAAATATTACAGTTTAGGGAGCCTTTCTCAACCATCTGAACTTGCTAAATCCATTGATCTATCTATTTATAACAAGAAAGGGAGGCAACAGTTAGAGGTACGAGCTGGCCTGTTTCCCTTGAAAATCTCTAAACATTTATTTATTCTAACAACTAAGATAACAACCTATGCTATAAAATAGGGAAGTGATGGTGACTAATCCAATCATGCTTCTAATTGCTTTGATCCCCCTTTGCTGCTCATCTTCTATTTTTCCATGTGTCCTTTTGGAGCCTGTAGTTGTCCTCAAAATTCCAACTGCTACTTCTGCTACTTTCTCCATCATCGACTTATCCAAAACTTGTTGGCCTAGTCCTCCTAGATTTCTGGTGTTTGCTGGAAACTCCCTTGGGTAGAAACTCTATGTATTTCCCCCTAAAATGGAACAATGAGAGAAAGTAGAGCATGTAGGTAGCGCCCCTGTGTTGTGCATGTGTGTAAACCTGCTCCCTTTCAAATATTACGCAGCGCCTGTAGGTAGTGCCACTGTGTTGCACCCGTATACCAATTTTTCTCTCTGTGAAATATTACGTAGCGCTTTACATAGAGCCATCGTGTGAAACTTCTGTTCTCTGTAAGATATTACACAACGCCTTTTTGTAGTTCTACTTACAAAGTGTTTGCATACAAGTTTGGGTAGCATTGCCAAAACGCAGCGCCTTTCAATATAGAACATGTGCAAAGAAGTTTGTGTCCTTCCATGATGACAGAAACCATTTTACTTAGGTGCCTTGACTGTACTATAGGTAGTTCCATTTACCACTGAGTGAAGCTAGCAGTTAGAAAAAACTCAAAATCCATATAGATAAACACCTAGAAGCCTGTATAGATGGCAGAGATAGTATTTGCATATTAGTTAACCCTCCCAAAAAGTAACAATCCCCAAAAATGGAGCTTACCCTCTTACCAACTATTTTGTCATTTTGACACTTAACCTCACACTCTTTCTGGTAGAAATAGTATCTTCAATTGACTCAGTAGACTTCTTCTTCTTAGCACTAGTAGGCTTCTTCAGTGTAGTTGTTCTCTCCTCAGCTGCTGGTTTGTCATCTTCAATGGCAGCCTCAACCAACACCTGTAAATTCCTTTCGGCTACCTCATCTTGGAAATGCTTCAGTTCTTCCTTTAGCTTCTTGTTCTGAGCCTGGAATCCTCTGTTCTTCCTGTAGAGGTTCTGGAGCTACCTATGAAGGGGTTGATCCCTTCTTGCTAGAAATATTGCCAAGTCAAGGGTATGACTGTAGCCCGCCATAAGCTCTGTCATCCTGGCTCTTTCAGATATGGTTTCCTTTTTCAATGTAGCCACTTCTTTTATTGACTCCTTAAGTTGTCTTTGAAGTTCTGACCGCCAAGGGGGTTGGGGACATGTGCAGTCTCAACAGGATTCTTCTCATCCTATTCTTCCATCTGTAGAGGAATTTCCTTGTATGTTTCATCATCCTTCTCAAAACCTTTTCCTTTATGCTTCTTCTCTTGTGCAACATCTTCTTCTTTACTCTTCATAGGTTTTTCAAAGTCTTTCACGGAGATTTCATATTTCCTCTCCAAAGGTATTTTGGTACCTTTGCCATTCCTTTTCTATACAAGGGTTTATTGTTTCTCCTCTATAGATTTTTCAATGCCTCTCCCTTTCTTCTTATGCATAGGGGTTTATGGTAAGGACTGCTCTTTGAAAACACCCTTAGGAATTGATGACCTAGTGAAAGGTTTTTTACCCTTGATTTCAACTGTTGGAGGAGGAGAGGGAAAGAGAAGTTTCTTCCCTTTTTTATATGTCACCTTGGTAGAAGAAGGAACTTCTTCTAACCCTAGTGGAGGTGATGGTGAGAAATATCTGTGTGGAGAAGTAAAAACTTCTTCCTCAGCTTCCCTGACCTGCTTGTTGATCTCTGAAACAGGGGCTCTACCCTTTCTCTTCTTGTTGATCCCTGATTTAGTACTGGTGGGTGATGAAGGACCTGCGATCTGTGATTGGGGAGTAGGTTTTGGGTCCAACTTGAAGTGAGAAGTAACCAAAAAATACTCCCATGAAATCTCTTTCTTTCCCAACTCTTCAGAGACTAGCATCTTGATCAGTCCAGAGTGTAAAAGACTAGAATCCACATCCTTAGATTTGTCTTGCACCCTATCTGAAATTTTACCTATACTTCTCAGCAAATAATAAGGAACATTCATCTCAACGTTACCAGTAAAATGTAACAACAACCTTGTGTGGTAATGGTACAAGGTGTTAAATCTCCCTTCACAAGTAAAATATCTCTGTATGATTTTCAACATTCTGTCAAATTATTTGATCAACTGACTCCTTGGCATACTCTTAGACAACTCATTGGATAGGTATTCAGGCTTAAAAATATCTTTAACAAAGGGTGAACTCAAAACCATGGCCTTGAACCAATTTTCACCTGAAATGGGGATCCCTGTTGCAGCTGAGATGGAGGCTTTGGTTACCTCAAATTCCAAATCCCTAACTCTGGTTTTCTTGCCATCAAAATTTAATGAAAATTGTTTTGCTACTTCTGGGTGGCCTCTCTGCATGTTCTGGTAGAAAGAGAGGCATCCTTCTCTTCGAAACATCTCCCTTGCCATGGGCTCTATGTCAAAAAGGTGCATGTCCACAGGTTCTATCCTAACTATCTTGCCACCTTTATGTGATTTCTTTGACTGAGGGGTCTCCATGACTCAAAATGAGGGTTCTTAAGAGGCTTAAGGGATTCTAATGACCAGAAAGCTTCAATTCAGGTTTCAAATGCACAAGGATGGCCCTTAAAAACTGACAGTTCTTAGAAAGCCAAGCTTGACTATGGGAAATAGACCTTTAGACATGTGTAGGATTTTTTGAGCTTAGACTGTGAAAGGGGTAATCCAAAATGGATCTTTATATAGGATGAAAGGGGAGCATGAAAAACAGAGAGGGTTTGAGCAACGCCTCTGGGTAGCGCAACACATACATAGAGGATAGGCTATTATAGGCCTGTGACTTCAAAGGCTAAAGAAATCAACAATAGTCAGACCATGGATACAGGCGAGGACGTTTATAGGTATGAAAATATGACTCCCTTACTGCCCTGCAAGATTAACAAACCGAAAACCCAAGCACAAATTTCCTGTGAAAATTAATATACAAAGGAGGCTGCAAAGGATACCTATAAAGTAGACACTTGTTGAGATCCTCAAAACAATCTTAGGATGAAATTGAAGAAACTTCAGCCCTAAAATCTCTCACAGCATCGAATTTAGTTGACATGCGGTCGCTTGATCGGAACTAGAAAACTTGCACAGCGCAGAACTGCTGAACTTTTCAAATTTAGAAACCGTTACCAAGAATCATAAATGCAATATCCTTTGAAGGCACTTCAACCAACTTCTAGCACTGAAAACAAGGGACACGGTATCAGTCATGGTAATAATGACTTGGAGTGGATGAATGATAAACGTGACAGGTTCTACGGAACTGCCTGATGTGTAGGTAGCGCTTCCAAATCAAAAAATGATTGGACAGGTAAGCGAGGATGATGAGGCATGCATGTGAGGTCATCAGTGAGGCGAGAGGTGTGTCACATCAGCCTAATCATGGTATGTATCAACATAGGGATGAATCATGAGAGGGGACAAAAAATAATAAACCATGAGATAAAATGGGTTCAAGGATCAAAAATCAAATTGAGGATCAACACATGAGCCATGACTCAAAGGTTTAGTCATCCAAGGGGTCCTATCAAACATAACATTAAAGGAATGAAAAATTTATTTTAAAGAAAAATAAAAATCTAAGGCTTTAAAAATGATAAAAACAAACTAAAAGACCCAAGGCGACTTAGTGTGATAACACACAGCATGCTGGGTGTAATATGAAATGTTGAACTCAGATGTGCTATCGTCTGGACTGTATCCCGCTCACTTGCTTCAGGTTCTCCTCCTATCTTTGATGCTAACGGGCCTATTTCTATGTTGTTGTTGGTTGCCTTCCCTTCCCTGATCTACCTGAGAAGTTGTCGCATATCTGCCAGTTCTTCTTCAATTATGTACCTTTGGCATGCAACATTCTCAAAATCCTTGAGTGTGTGGTCCTGAAATACTTGGGCCACCATTTCTACATCATCCTCTGTGAGTGTGTATTCTAGAGGCATTATGTGCACCTTTTTCTTCTTACACACACCCCCTATCTAAGTAGTTGGCCACTTAGTTGGGCCTGGCTCTTGTGGAGTATGACTTGGTGTAGTCCCCTGTGCTACCTTGGCCTGTTTTTGTTGTACTTGGGTCGCCTGTGTATTGTTCTTATTCCCCTTCTGGACTCCTGTCTTCGATGTCCCCCCTTTCTTCTACTATGGTTTGTTTTTTCATGTGCTTGGTTTCTTGGGCACTGTGATTTCCTGGGGTTGTGTTTGTTCTTGCCCTACCTCCTCAACATGTGTATGTTCCTGTCCTGCCTCTTCCTCCTCTACTCCTACAGGTATGTCACGAGTGAGGACTGGAATCCTCCATTCGTCTTCCCAATCCTTGATGGCCATTTCTATGTCCCCCTCCATGATGCAATAGCGCAATTGTAGCCATTGATTGTTGGGGTCCTTCCATGCCTGGATCCACATCGCATGTCTAGTAGCATTGAAGTTAGCTATGCCCTGATAGTTCGCAACATCCTATGGTGTTATCCTCCAAATGTTGGCAATGGTATCATGTAGGTCATGAATATATCCTTTGAATATAGTTGCATTCATTCTTCTATTCTTGGCGTCCGAAGTGGCTCCAAGCGATAAGTATCTCTCTCCATGATTGGGTTTGGGTCTGGTGGTGAAAAATGCATAGTTCGATTCCTTCCATCCCATAATGGCTATCAGAAAGATCAGCCATGAGTAATGAAATTATGTCCTTAGATATTGCGCATCCTTGCAGTCACATAGAAACAAATTCAACAAATAAGGGGCCCAGCTGATTGTGGTGCCCTCGGTACACTGTGCTACAACTGCGACAACCCTAGCCGGTACTTCCTCCTTGTGGAATTTTCTAAGCAACTTGCAACCCATAATTTTTGTGGCCATTCTGGTCAAGATGCCACTAATTCGTTTGATAATGATTCTGTGTGTCCCCCTTTCAGTGCCGTATTTATTTTTCATCTCCTTAGACAATGTTTTATCCTTTGTTTTGTCCTCGAGGAACTGTGTGGGATCCATGCCCCATGATGGCGGCCCTGTGAAGTATGCTATGAGCTCTAAGTCTATTGAGACGAGCTTGTCCAGCCACAAAACTCCACCATGTGTGACCACCATCAACTACTTGATGTAAATGTTTGCATACTGGCCTCTTCCAAATTGTGGTAGTTCCAACAGACCTAAAGTCCCAATTTTTTCCAGTCATGTTGCCCACTGGACTAGTTGATGAATCGGTTCCCCAAAGGGATCTACACCCATAGTCTGTAGGTAGACTTTCTTCGCAAACTTAGGGAAATTGTCCGTTTCTGTTACATCATGGTCTGAGTACCTTAATTTTCCAGCATAACCTAACAAATATGCTTTTACGTGTACCCCTTCTGGTATGCATGGAAAAAAAATTGTTGTGGCGGGTTGTTTGCACGATGACCTACATACCTTTTTCTTGTCCTTTCATGGTGGTGGTTGACTCGAAGTTCCAACCCCCATTGGTATTTCTTCAGCATATTGTTCCAGTCAGCTAGTGACATCTTCCACTGCTCCCTCTCGTGGGTGTTTTGACATGGTTGTCTGTGACTCTTCTAGCTTGACCGATTATTCTGGATTTGGAGTCGTCCCATTGACTCTTGGGGCTTCTATAGGGTTTTTTGGTTGCACTTGACAACATGTTTCCTCATTCTTTCGGCCCTGCCCCTCTTCTGGCCTATCAATGTCCATGCCCACAGGTGATGTCTATTAGGTTTATTCTACCACAACTGTCGGGCTTCCTAGTGTCGTATCCGGTGATGGGATTTCTTCCACATTGACAACTTTTGGTAGGGACTATGGTTGTTGTTTTCTTCCCTACGATTGCATTTGTGTTTTGGTCCTAACTCTGGGTTTTCTAATAGCCTAGCTTGGTTCTTCTTGTTTGGGTGGTGCCATGGTGGAAAAAATTTCCATTCGTCGAGCTCAATATCCTCTACAACCTCTGTAATATTTTCAAATGTTACTCTCTATTGTGTCTGCTCTATTGCTCTCTGCCTTTTCCAACTTCGCAATAAGCTTTTTTCTCCCGCGTCCTTTCTTTGCATGGGCATCGTGTGAATATTGTCAAAGATTTTACCTTTATTATGGATTCAATGAACCTTAGGTTCCTTCATACTTTCCATTACTTTCCCTCGCCATCTCCAGTTGTCGTGATTAATGTGGTGTCCTGTCAATCATTTCCAACATTCAATTCCATTAGCCCTCCTCACTTAGCACTTATTTTGTCGTCTCTGCCTTTTTCGCTTGTTGTCATGTTGAACTGACTATTTTCCTTGTCTTCTTTGGGATTGTATTCCAAGTGTGCATGCTCCTTCTCCTTTCGGCACACTGTACCTCTGTTGGTACCTTTTGATATCCTGCTCTTTTTTTTTTTTTTTTTA
>JASDQU010438038.1:0-10806 GCA_032191745.1 Picea mariana | reverse complement strand
AGTTGTGGGTGGTGGACTGTCCTTGTACATCTTCAGAAGGCTCCCATTGATCATCCCCCTAATTTTTGTGCCTCCTAAGTCTTTCAATTGTACAACTCCCCCATTTGTGATAGTTTTTACTTCATACGGTCCTAACCAGTGCATTCTGAGTTTTCCTGGATGTTGAGTGGATTTGTTGTCATACTTCAACACTAAGTCTCCTTCCTTGAAAGTTTTCCTCTTGATATGTATGTCATGCCAATATTTGTCCCTTTCTTTCTGAACTTGTTGGTTGAACCTTGCTAGGATCCTATATTCTTCCATGATCATTAGTTGATTTAGCCTATCTTGTACTATGGATCATTCTTTCATGTGTGTAATCGCTGCTATGCACAGACTTGGTACCATAAATTCTAATGGCACCACTGCTTCTTTTTTGTATACCAATTTGAATGGCATGTGTCCTGTCAACTTCTTGCATGTGGTCCTGTATGCCCATAATAATGATGATATTTTGAGGTCCCAATCATCCCTGTTGACATTACAAATCTTCATCAATGCGTTTTCCAGGATTTTGTTAAATGCTTATATTGTTCTGTTTGCTTGCAGATGATATGGTGTACTCTTTTGATGGTGGACTTAAAATTCCTCAGTCATAGCCTTGATGGTACTTCTAATGAAGTGAGTTCCTTGGTCTCTCATAAAAATTATTGGGCAACCGAATATAGTGATTACTTGTTCAAATAGAAAGTGTGATGTTGTTACTAAGCTACAATCTTTGACTGGTGTTGCTTCCGCCCATCTTGTCAGGTATTCTGTCGTGGTGATAATGTACCTTGCTCCTATCCTCTTTGCTGGTGGGTTAATTGGTCCCACAAAGTCTATTGCCCATTTTTCAAATACCTGCAAAGTTACTTGTGGTCGCAAAGGAATCTCGTCCCTTCTATTGGGTTTACCAACCCTCTGACAGATGTCGCATCCCTGGCAGTACTCTTTCGAGTCTCTGTGAATGGTCGGCCACCATAGTCTTGTGCGTAATACCTTATGCACAGTATATTTTCCTATGTAATGTCCTCCTTCTATTCCCTCATGGGATTATACTAAAATCCTTGGTCTTTCATGTTCTGGCACGTATCTTCACAAAATCCTATATGTGCCCATTTTGTATAAGTGTCCTGCAATCAGCTGATAGTTTGCATCTCAGACTACTAGGTTTTTCTTCTACATGGTTTTATATTCATGTGGAGCAGTACTTGTACTCAAGTACTGGATGATATCTGCAAAGTATTCATCGATGATCTAGACTAAAAATAATTGTGTGTCTGGAAAGTTTTCCTCTAAATTTGTAGGGTCTTCTCTGTTCATGACCCTTGATAGGTGGTCAGGTCCTGCATTCATCTTCCCTGTCTTGACTATTACTTCAAAATCAAATTCTTGAAACAGTAGTAACCATCGACATATTATCCCCCCAAACACTGGCTTGTTGACTAGGTATTTAAGGGTTGAGTGATCTGTGAACATATTAAATTGTTTTCCCAGTAAGTAGTGTATGAACTTCTGCAGTAAATAGACCATAGCTAGGCCTTCCCTCTCTGTAGTGTTATAGTTCTTCTCTCATTCTGATAGTTTTCTTCTCACGAATGCTATAGGATTATCCAAATCTCCTACTCATGGTTGTGCCAAAATACCTCCAAGTGCTATGGCTGATGCATCTACATGTACGTGGAACATCTTCTCCCAGTCTGGAAATACTAGTATTGCAACGGTGACCATTTTTTGTTTCAATGTATCTAGACCATGTTGACAATATCCATTACACTGAAACTTTGTATCTTTCCTTAACAGTTTCTCCATTGGTACGGTAATCTGTGCATACCCTTCGATAAATTTTCTGTAGTATCCTGTGTGTCCCAATTTCGCTCTTAGTTGACGGACTGTTTTTGGTGGTGGCAAGTTAACAATTACTGCAATATTTGCAAGATCTAATAGTAAACCTTGATTTCATACTATATGGCCCAATAGTATCCCAAAAAGTGTTCTGAAGATTCACTTATTTATGTTTAATGAGATCTGTCTCTTCCTGCAACTTTCTAGCATTAGCCGCAAGACCTCTACATGGTCTTTCAACATGCTATAGATTGTCCAATCATCCAAGTATACTTCTAGAAAATGGTGGATAAATTCCTTAAATGCAGCTATGACTACTCTAGAGAATATTGTTGGTGCATTCTTTAGTCCAAACGGTATGACTCTGTAATAGTAGGATCCCCATTTTGTAGCAAATGTGGTCTTGTATCTATCTTCCTATGCTATCTTGATCTAGTGGTAGCTTGAGAATCCATCAGTGAATGAGTAAACTTTGTTTCCTCCTACATTTTCCAAAACTTCATCCATGAAAGGTGTAGGGAACGAGTCATGTAGGCATGCATCATTCAACTTCCTCAATTCGACACATATTCTTATCCCGCCTTGTTTTTTCTCCTGAGCTACCATCAGTCTTATCCATTCTGATTCTTCCACAGGTTCTATGATTCCAGATTCGAGCATTATATCAATATCAACTTTAACTTTTTTCTTATATATCGAGTTTAGTTTGTATGGTTGTTTTCTGATCGATCTTGCTTCAACTCTGAGTGGTATCTTCATTTCTCCTAGCTCTCCCTCTATTCCCTTCATCTTTGTAAATTTTGTGGGCAACAGGTCATTGTACTCTCACAGTAACTCTGTTATGCTTTCTACTGTCTTCTCATCCCAATAGTCTCCAATGCTGTCCATTTTGGGATTCTCAACTATCCCAATGTTGACTTTCTTCACCTTGATCAACTCAACAATTACTTCTAATTCTAGAGGTGGACCTTCCACTTCTCTTTCTCCTTCCACTTCCACGATCTGAATATCATGTGGATTGTCTTCATCTGGTGCTTCTTCCTACACATGGTAGCATGAGAACAATTCTTTCACTATTTGTATGTTCCATTGTTGTTCCTCTATTATGAGTTCAATTTTTGGTTCTTTAATGAATATCACCCCTCTCGTATTCTTAAGTGTTGCGTCTATGTTGGGGTTCTCATACTCGAATGAGAAAGTGACTGTAAAATTTTGTTGCAATATTGTCCATCTTGAAGTTCCTCTGCGCAGTTCCTGGTCCGTATACTAGTTTGTTGGTATGCCTTCTAAAGTATGTATGAAATGATGAGGCCATTCCTCTGATGGTGTCATTTTCCACAGTGCTCTGCACTTCTCCAAGTGTTTCGCTGGTGCCCCCTGTCCATCGTGCTTATGTTGCTGGTTGATTTTCTATTCTGCACCAAACCTTATGCGCATTAACCGCTTGCATTGGTACCAATCCTTGATTGTTTCTTTGTGTGCTCCCCACCATCTTCTAGGTGTGGCCTTGAGTGCTATATCAAGTGTTAATAGTCTCTGATTTTCTAATACTTCATCCTTGTATTGTGCCAAGAATACTTCTAGATCATTTACTCCATGGGAACTGGGTGGTTTGATTATCTCCATACCTACCCATCATACTACGCGGTCTATTCTTGTGCATATTCTTGTGGAAACTTCGTGTAGCCTCTGTTGCCAGTTTTCTAAACCTGTGTTTGAGTCTCTCTCACATGAAGTAATGATTCACCAACTAAATATCCGATCTGCAGTTGGGTTTACATAATCCTCATCGCGCACAGTTGTTATGTACAACTGGTTGATTTCCTCTAAGTCCAAGCAAGTAGGCTCTACAAATCTCTCCCCTTTCGATGGTTCTAATGGCACAATGACCCTATATTCTCATGATTCAAATGTCATTTTTCATGTCTTTAAATTGATTATGACCTGGCTATCAAATGCCCAATCCAAGTCGAGCAAGGTTGGATATGGTGTTGTGTCATCCACTATTTCAATCACTTTGAAGTCCGCTTTAGTGCGCACTACATTCGGTTCTACTGTTACTCCTTTTAGTCTGCCAGTTGGTAGAACCCGGAGTTGGTTTGCTAGTTTCAGTTGAACAGGTGAATATCCCAATGTGGGCTTTCCCATACATTGCCATGTCTTCTTGGGTAATACATTGACTTCATATTCTAGATCCAGTATAATATCTCCCATGTTGAAATCTCTGATGTTGGCATTCAGCCTGAACTCCCTACTTGTTCTTCTCCTTGTATGTAGGTGATTGACTGTTTTTTGTTCTAGTTTTCCTTCTGTCTCTATGCTACATTTTTCTAATATATTTTTCAATATTTTGACAGAGGATGGGTCATTCAATAGTTTTACACATGATTGAAAAAATCCTTTGATTGTACTTACTTGTCCCAGGGGCTTCATTTCTTTGGTATGATGCAACAATGGGGGCATCTTGTACTCTGGCTCCTCCTTGCTCTGTTGTGCAGCTGAATTCGACGCAGTGTCTTGTTTCAAGAATTCTCATCTAGCTTGGTAAATGTTTCCTTCTTGTTCTATGCATCAAATTGTCTCCTTGGTTTGACATTCTTCTTCACCCACTAGTGTTGTATTGGCTCTTGTCGAACTGCGTTGTTTTCTGTTTTAGCTCCTCCATGCGTAACTATGTTGATGTTTCATCCTTCATCCCTCCCTTCTGATGAAATACATTGAAAATTATGGTTGTTCTAGTTCCTCTTTTCCTGGATCTTCCCTAGTAACATAGGACATTCTTCTGTGTCATGGTCCAATGTGTGACAATACATACAAGTTTATGGTGGAAGTGGACATTCTCTTGCATAATGTATCAGTTGTTGACAGTTTTGACATAACACTGGTCCTCTACCTCTTATAAATCCTCCCCTTGCTCGTCCTCCACTTCTGTAGCCAGCTCGATCTCCTCTCGGCAGGTTATATGGATGCACCTTATTGTACTATGTGTTATTGTACTGAGGTTGTGCTGGGTTGTATTGTGGTTACACTGTGTTGTATTGTGGTTGTGCGATATTATATGGTGGTTGCGCAGTATTATACTACTTCTGCGCAGTTTTGTATGGGGATGGAACTTGGTTAAATTGTGGTGCGGCTTGTCCTGTCATCATTTATGCCTGCACCCTATATGCATTTGATGTCCTCTCTCGCATCAAATCCATAGTTCTACAATCTTTGTCATCATGGCCCACTGACTTGCAAAAGTTGCAATATGAATTCTTTGGGACTGTCTCATAGTTTTTAATCATTGGGCAGTGATATGGATCATGTCCTAGTTTCTTATAGATCTCACACCATATCCCTCATGTTGGTAATGGATTTGGCATTCCTACTTCCATGTACTACACAAATGTTGGACATTCATTCTTGTGGTGTCCTTTCGTCCTTCATGTGGTACACCAAACAACTTCTCATTTGTCCTTACTTTTGTTCTGGTTTAGCTAGAACATTAAGTTCTTCAAATCCTCCTTCATCTCTTCGATGGTTGGATCTGTCTACTGATATTGGTTTTCTTCCAGTTGCAAGGCTTCCTGCAGAGCCTCTGCCTGTGTCTGAAACTTTGGTTGTCGCAATGGGTATTTTAAGTGTGGTAGCAGTGAATTGATGAACATGTGCCTATGTTGCATATCGGTCATGAGATATTTCAACTTTCCTTTCATTCGCTTGAATATCTGGTCAATATCCCATACAGATTCTCCTAGTTTCTGTATGATTTCTATCATCTCATTCATGTACTGGTCCTCTGAACTTGGCTTCTAAAACTCATTTATCATCAATTTATTGATGCCTGCAATCGTTCCGGTTGCCTCTGGTGGATTGTTTGTAGCTAAACTCATATACCAATTCAGTGCGCGATCCATTAATGTAATTGCTATCTGTGCAATTTTAGTATCTTCGTCTGTGATTTGTTTTACTTCCCAGATCTCTTCACAAATAAACAATTTTTTTCTCGGGTCCTCTGACGCTTCTCCTTTGAACTTTGGTAACCTGATGGTGGGATTGTGTCCTACCATCTTGAATGTTGAACTACTACCTCTGCGTGGTGTAGATACTTGACTAGTGCTTCCTGAACTAGATCCTCTAGTTTTTGTTCCTTGTGTATATGTACTTCCTTTTGTCTTTCTTCTCCCAAAATTTGGCTGTCTAAACATTGGTGTTCTCTTTTGTGTATTAGTCGCACATGGGTTTATGGGTTCCACACTAACATTAATATGGATAGGATTGTTTCCTTCTCTTCCCTCTCTTAGACCTCTCATCTTCCACTCATATGTTGCATGCAAGATTTCCTCAATCTGCTCCACAGCCCGAAGATCCTCTACATATTCTTCATCACTTGCCAAGCCTTCCCTCACGGATACAACACTCTTCTTGGTGTTCACCTTGTATTGGTAGGGTACTCCATTGCGCGTCTTTCCAACTGTCACCATGATCCACTTGATATGGTCGTCGTCCATCATTATTGGGTCCAAGGGTTCCTCCTTCTTTCCTTTATCTACTCCTCCTTCCATTTCTCTTCTTTCTTTCAATGCTTCCCCCCTTCCCCCATGCACGAAGGGAAGTTTAGCTATTTGAATTCATTGTCATTACACCTTTTTTATATATAAGTATCTTAATAGAAGTATACATCGATCTAATGTACCTTCCTCGAGGCCCACGTATAAAATCTTTCTCCATCATACTATACGACTTCGCTGTATCTACTGCAAATTCTGTTATAAAGCCTACTACAATACTGTCGAGCCAAAAATATACTGCATGGGTGAATTTGTTGTTCACATGTTGTAACTGATAAATCTGAACTGAGGTCCACTCTAACTGTTGAATCTAGTTTGTTGTGTGGTTATCCTTCAAACTCAATATCCACTCCTGCAATAAGTGTGGAAAATCACAAAAAAAGACTTCATGCATATCAGTAAACACATACTTCTCAAGGTATTTGTGCGGTGTTACTCTAGGGTTTCTGTTATCTTTTTTCCCAAACCCCAACTCCTTTGTCTTCAGCTAGATTTCGATCTCTTCTTTCATGGGATTCCATGGTCTCAACATCCCCCTCTAACGATGCATTCTCACCTCCTTGTTGACAGATTTAATGTTCTCATGACCTACCTTCCGCAGATCTTATGTATCTTTTAACAGATTTTCAACAGATCCCATCTACTCAATCCTATATTGTTCTAACCGATAGCAACATAACCATTTGTTGGTTATAGTTTATCTGATTTTATATCTTTAACTTGATTGTCCCAGGGTTCATGTCTACTGGGGTTCCAACAAAGACTCTAAAACTATCGGCCCTCCTGGTAAACCAGAAGGCAACACAACGCACAGAGTGCACTGCGCAGTCTCACCCAAGATAGTCTTAATGGGTGACTATAATACTCAGGTGTTTGTAGCCCAGGATTGAGTGGATAACTGAGAAGTGTGCGCTGAGATTTCTATTAAGATTATTAATACAATATATTGTCATTCACAATTATGAATGGAATATAATAAACTCATTCATTTAGCATACCAATAACTACTTAAAAATAGTAAATAAATGCATGCATTCAATCACATAACACAGGTTTTACCATGGCTCACCCCCTCCTAGGCTACATCCACAAAGATTTCTCTCTTAAGCTCTCTTATTATAGCAGTTCCAAAACTACAGCACCACATGCTTTACAACTCCTCTCAGTCAGGTTGAGATCTATTATGAGGCGGACTAGATTGCACTAGGATCCTCAACCTACGATCCAACCCTCAAGATCTACCCTCCTATATATCCACAACTCACCAGCTTACAAAATTAGGTCATATGACAACAAACATTATAACTAGCTATTGAAACATGACTCCTCTCTTCCATTGTCTCTTCGGATTACAATTATTGCCTTATATCTCTCTCTCTCTCTATCTCTAGGTCTCTCTTTATGAGACCTAGGTATCTATATTTATACATTTATGGATAATCAACCATTACAATGTGTTACAAAAACCCTAACCCTAACATCGTTAGGTCTTCCATGCATGTGTGCATGTTTCTCTTCCTTCCAGCTGTCACTTTCCTTGTGCATGCCTACCTTCCCAAAATAGCCTTTCTTTCCGCTTTGGCCTGCTTCCAACAATTATGTCGCCTACATATTTGTTAATTTCAAAGATTTGGCAGCAGCCACAAATTGGCAATCTCAATGGTCTAGGTGATAGGTAATCCTCACACATCAACTACATCTAATTACGAAAATAATGGCTCATTAATACCACTAGAAAGAGGATGATTTCCCTGATTCAGAATAAAAGAGTAAGTTACTAGAAAAAATCAGTGCATGGATAGACATTAATGGAAGCATGACAAAACAACCTCTAGCATGTCGATCCCAATGGCCAGACTAGGGCATTATTCCAACCAACTCAATGAAAATATGGGAAAATGAATTTACATGCTTGAACAACCAAGTTTCATTATGGCTCCATTCAAGTCAAAACCACCCTCCCCTTCCACTTCCTCACTACTATTGTTTTTTTATTTTCTCCATGCTACATATCATCCTTTAATATTCCCAGAACCCAAACCATCAACATTCCCACATCCCATTCTGCACACAGACTCAAGCACCATTACTACCAAGTGTAAAATGGATTCTTCCAACCAAGCTAAATCTTGGAGAAAGTATAAGGCTGTGAAATAAATGTCGCTTCTTGATCTTGTACTTCACTTTGGAGTCTTAATTAAAGGCCTTCCATTCGCAAAAGTACCCCTCCTCAAGTTTGTCGATTATAATTTCTGTGACCCCCACTAGTTTCCTGAACTTCATTTCAAATGATACATAGAGGTCATGTGGCGCAATGATGGAAAGGATAAAATGGTAATACAAGAATGGCCACAACCCTTGAAGGGATCTGGGATACTATCCCTTCTCAATTTCCCTCATTTTGGTCGGTCCGAGGTTGTGCGGTCTTGTTTTTTATTCCTCCTCAACAAAGTACAAAGAGGATATTGTTGGTTGGACAAACACTATCTCATCGACCAATAAATTATACATAGAGCCTCTTGTCTAACCAAATATGGTGAGAACCAACCAACACTCTTAAATGAAAAGATGCATCGTTGGAGGAGTTGTATTCTAAATATGACACACGAAGAGGAAAAAGTTACATTCTTATTCCTGTAATAAACGATTCAATAGTCTAGTTTGCAATTCAACTACTTGCATGCAATATCATTCATAAATGTAGAAAGGAATAATGCCCAATCGACTTCATTTTGGCAATTGAGCGTCACGTTGATGAACATCAACTAGCTTGGGCCCCTTACCTATTTAAATCATTTAACACTGACTACCTGAATGTTGAAGATGAGGGGAAGGAATTTTATTACAATTGGGTACTTTTATTGTTGGGCATATCACGTATTCCAAACGTGGTCCTTCACCTCCACCATAGTGGGTGTCCAACTCTAGGAATTTTATTACAATTGGGTACTTTTATTATTGAGCATGGCACGTAGTCCAATTGGGGCTGGTCACAGTGGTCCAAACATGATCCTTCACCTTCACCGTGACTAACCCCAATTGTAGAAGAATCCACATTGCCCACTTCTTCATCCAAACTTTTCTCTGGGTATATTAAACGCCATCATACAATGTATCATAATCAAATTGAGGAGGGGTTACAGGGTTACATAGTCAACAATCCAAACTAAATCTAGTCGTGAAAATAATATAACACATACCCAACATTCTCACACTTGTTGTTTTCTTTGCATACAAGTGCTTACAAGGTTACATAGTCAACAATCCATGGCAGCAATGCCCATCGATCCTCTACACCAAGAGAACTTCTCAATGCTCACATATTTTTTTAATGAATCTGCAACATTCTTCAAAGTGTCTACCTCCATCAGAAACACTTTCTTTTCTTCAACCATGTCTCTCACAAAGTGATATTGAACATCAATATGATTTGTCTTTGAACGATAAGTCAGGTTCCTCGCCATAAAAATTGCACTTTGATTGTCACAATCTATCTGTACAGCTTGTTGTACCAACCCAATACCTAAAAACAATCTTTATAACCATATTGCTTCCTTGCTTGCATGATTTTGTGTCATGTATTCAACTTTTTCAGTTGAAATTGCCACTACAAACTGTCTTTTGCTCATCCAAAACAGGTTAAATACATACCCACTTGTAGATATTCTACGATCCAGATCTGCATCCCAATTTGAATACACAAAGCAATGTATTTCCAACACTCTTTCCAATATTGGTCTTCCTTGGTAGAAAAATCCATAGCTATAAATTCCACACAAATACCTGAAAACCCTCTTTGCTTCTTTCCAATGCTCCTTCCCTAGTTTTGACATATACCAGCTCAAAAATCCCACTGCATGTGAAATTTCTGGTCTAGTACAAACCATTGCATACATAAAATTGCCAACTTCACTCACATATGGAACATGAGACATGTTCTACTCCTCTTCTTGTGTCTTGGGACACTTATACGTACATAAATTTACACCAACAGGAATAGGGACTGTTATCCCCGATATCTAGGGATAACTAGGAGATCATGTCTCGAGGCCCACATGGTCCTAGACATGGAGTACCGAGAGCAGGAGCAACTTGAGCATGGCCTTGGAGGGCCCATCTTTCTTCTTCTCAGCCGGATTTGTCCTGTTAGCAGTACCAGCCTCCATCACTACCGGCTTGGGTTTGCATCAGAGAGGACTCTTGCTCCATGAGGTAATTGGTCCGAGGTATCATGGTATGTGTCATATTTGATCATTATGACCTTCTTATGTATGCATTAGGTTCCTTTCATTTCGGATGACTACTTGGATCTTACACTAATCCTCTTGACCACTGTTGGGGTGATTGATGGGGTAGCTTAGCAAGTTGGTACTCATGGGTTTTGGCT